>JAXCGZ010014345.1:0-7500 GCA_037179515.1 Halocaridina rubra | reverse complement strand
AGGTGATGAATGCAATAGTTGATGGGAGAAATGCTAGAGGGAGGCCTAGGTTTGGATGGATGAATGGAGTAAGGAGAGCCCTGAATGATATGAGGATGGATGTGAGGGAAGCAACCGAGCGTGCTAGGAATAGGAATGAGTGGCGAGCGATTGTGACGCAGCTCTAATGGACATCTGCTGTTACCACGGGGCTGCATCTTACAAAGGTAACCCTGTGGTAGGGGCAGTAGGAGGAGTTGGCAGTTGTGAAGCGACACAGGTTGTGGAAGAGCCTGGAGGATGGGTTGTGGCACTCCAGAAGTACCATCTGAACGGTCGTTAGCTCCCTCGTCATTGCCCATAGATGTTGGCTACCCCCCAATTAAAGGGGGAAACAGCTAAGGTAGATAGGGTAGATAGAATATAATATATATATATATATATATATATATATATATATATATATATATATATATATATATATATATATATATATTATATATATATATACACACACTTATTCAAATGCTTGTGTATATATATATATATATATATATATATATATATATATATATATATATATATATATATATATATATATATATATATATATATATATATATATATATATATATATATATATATATATATATATATATATATATATATATATATATATATATATATATATATATATATATATATATATATATATATATATATATATATATATATATATATATATATATATATATATTATATACACATTCATACATACATATACCAGCATGTGAATACGTATATACACACGACAAAAAAAGATACAATGCCACAATGAAAAACAAAAGAATAAAAGCACATGAAAATCTATTATGCATAGGGAAAAAAGTAAGTGAAAAATCTAAAAATAAAATAATAAAACTAAAAATATATATAAATATATTTATGTTGTGCTTGAGAAGGGATCCAGTTAGGATCCGAAATATAGCTTTGTTTTATAAGTTTTGTTTCACTGATGGGCTTCCTTACTATCTAGTGCTGTATGTTAACAGTTTGTACCTATATATATATATATATATATATATATATATATATATATATATATATATATATATATATATATATATATATATATATATATATATATATATATATATATATATATATATATATATTATAGTTGAGCATCAAAGAGGAAATTTTTGTTATGAAGACAGCTTGTTTCAGATATCAACTTTGAAGGCTATGTATGTATGGGTGTGTGTATAGGTTTATATGCATATATATATATATATATATGTGTATGTAGCTTTATATGTGATTACCTAATTGTGTTTACGGGAAAGAGCCCAAAGCTCGTATCTTCCCGTCTCCTGATCGGTTCCATTTTTAGACTTAGTGATACTTATCATACCTGTCCTTAAAACTATGGATTGAGATAGCATTAACTACCTCCTCGCTTAGCGAATTCCAATTATCAACTACTCTTACACTGAAAAAGTATTTCCTTACATCCTGCAAACAAGTTTTCTTCCGAAGCTTCAAAGTATGACCTCTAGTTCTAGAGCCAGCCATATCGAAATATCGATCCCTATCCACTCTATCATAACCATGAAGGAATTTAAAGACTGTCACCATATCCCCCCTTACTCTTCTAGCTTCGAGTGATGGCAAGTCTAATTCCCTCAGCCTCTCATCATAACCGAGATTGCGTATTTCTGGCACCAGTTTCGTGGCATGTCTTTGAACTTTTTCAAGCTTAGCTATGTGCTTTTTCAAGTGCGGATTCCAAAAGGGGGCTGCATATTCGAGTTTTGGCCTCACATAGGTTACATAAATATTTCTGAACATTTCCTTGTCCATGTGCCTGAAGGCTACCCTTACATTTGATAAGAATGCATATGCTGCCCTTACTACGCCATTTATATGTATTTCTGGAGACAAATCTGCCAGTATGTTTACTCCTAGATCTCTCTCATTTTCTGTCTCTTGAAGTTGTACTCCAGCCACCGAGTAGTCAAGCTTGGGCCTTCTTGCATTTGTACCCATTCTCATTACCTTACATTTTGAGGTATTGAATTTCATTAGCCACTTTTCTGACCACTCATGCAGATTATTTAGATCCTCCTGAAGTTCTCTACCATTGTTCTCGTTTTTTACTTTCTTCACAATCTTTGCATCATCTGCAAACATATTCATGAATGAATTTACAGACTCTGGTAGGTCATTTACATATACAAGGAACAAAAGTGGCCCTAAAACTGAACCCTGTGGAACTCCACTACTAACTCTTCTCCATTCAGACACTGAGTGTCTTACTCTAACCCTCTGTTCCCTTCCTTCTAAGTAAGTTTTTATCCATTCCAAGACATTTCCACCTATTCTAGCCATTGATTGCAGCTTCCTAATAAGTCTCCCATGTGGAACAGTGTCAAACGCTTTCTGGAAGTCTAGGATTATGCAATCTGCCCAGCCCTCTCTTTCCTGTAAGATTTGGCTTACCTCATCATAAAATTCTAATAAGTTTGTTACTGTTGATCTTCCTTCTCTGAAGCCATGTTGCCTCACTGACAAAAAGTTGAAGGATTCCAAGTGAAGAGAGATATGTTTCCTTAGTAGTTTCTCCATAAGTTTGCAAACTATGCTGGTCAAGGAAACTGGTCTATAGTTCAGAGCCGTATCCCTCCTTCCCTTTTTGAAGATAGGTATCACATTTGCTTGTTTCCAGCCCAGCATCTTGGAATCTCCCCCGACTCCAGTGACTCCTTAAATATGATACTTAGTGCCACTGATATTGTGTTTGCGCATTTTTTAAGCACATGAGGGGATATGTCATCAGGACCTGTAGCTTTATGAACATCTAAATCCATCAGCGCTTTGCATACCTCTGTGGCTGTAAGGTTGATGTTCTCTAATACCGGCCCTTGAGCTTCTATCACTGCAATCTGAGGGGGTGGGGTATTTTCTACTGTAAATACTGACTGAAACTCCTTGTTCAATTCTTTGCAGATCTCTTCGTCTGTCTCAGTGATGCTTCCATCCGCTCTCTTTAGCCTTAAAACCTGTTCTTTTACCTTCAGTTTTCCTCTGATAAAGCTGTGGAAAAGCTTGGGATTTTCTTTAGCCTTCCTGGTGATGTCCCTCTCATAATCTCTCTCTGCCTCTCTCCTTTTACTTAGGAAGTCATTTCTTTCTCTTTTGTAGGTTTGCCAGGCATTTATGTTTTTTCTCCTCCTATACCTTTTCCAGCATTTGTCTCTCCACTCCTTAGCTCTTTTACACCCATTATCGAACCATTTCTCTCTGGCATGAATTACACCTACTTTGGTGACAGGTATGCAGCAATCTACTATCTTCCCATATTTCTCACAAAAGATGTCATACATTTCTTGTACAGATTTGTTGTAAAATAAGGTTCTCCAGTCAATAACTGCAAAAAGCTCATTCATTTTGATGTAATCTCCTTTCGGATAGTTCCTCCTTATGTCCTCAGTGCCTCTACTCTCAGGAAGAATATCTTCAATGATATACTCCATCAACAACACACAGTGGTCACTCTTTCCAATTGGTGGTTCATACTCAATTTTTTCAATATCCAACACATTATCTGTGAACACTAGATCAAGTAGTGATGGCTCATCCCCACCCCTGGCCCTTGTTGGTTCCATTACATGTTGGTGTAGGAAATTCCCTTGCACGCAATCTAGGAATCTTGCCCCGAATGAGTCCTCACCACTGTGTGGGTCAAGATTTATCCAATCTATCTCTTTATGATTAAAGTCTCCCATAATCAAAATCCTACATTTTTTCTCCCGTGCCATGTTAACAACTGAGTTTATGACTTCAATAGTACCTATATTACTTTCCTCATAAACATCAAGCCTATTTTGGTTCCTTGGTGGGTTGTATACAACAGTTATTATAATGCTCTCTGACCCAGTATTTATGCGAGCAACAAGAAATTCCTTGAACTCACTTTCTATAGCCAAGTTTATTTCTTCAACTTGAATCCTTTCTCTTATGAGCAGTGCTATCCCTCCACCAGTCCTCTCAGATCTTTCAACCCTTAGTATTTTGAAGCCCTTAGGAAAAACTGTGACACTGTTTATGTCCTCACTCAACTTAGTCTCTGTAATTGCTACTATATCTGCCTTACTGTTGTGAATCCTATCTTTTAATTCTACTGCCTTACCAGCTAATCCATCAGCATTTGTGTATAACAATCTTCATGAGGCCCCATCTCCTGATCTTCTGTCATTATATTCTTTATCTCCCCTTTGTCTGGAAGAACTCTGAAATGAAAATTTTTCTTCTGTTCTTCATTTCTTTCATCATTTAACCTTCTTGCCTCTTGCAACAAGTTTTTGATCTTTCCCATCTCTTCCTGTGTTCTGTATCGTCTAATGAACACTTCTTTGCATTCTTGAAGGTCTTTTAGACTTTTTTTTCTCAACAATATTTCCCTACATGTTTCCCCTCTCTCAAAGGTTACTTTTGTTGGTCTCGGCTTTCCTTCCCTCGAATATTTACCTAGTTGGTGTATGTTTACAATATCCTCAGGACCACATACTACTGCAAGCTTTCTTATCAGGTTACAACCCTAGCTTTATTCTCTTCAAGTCTCCCCTGCCATGTTGGCTCCTGGGATTCGCTTATGCCTGAGATTACCACTGTCTTCTCCTTATCAAGTGCCTGTCTGATGAGTGGGTTTGCCTTTCCATCACAAGGTCTTTCATTTTTTCGATTACTGTCTCTTTATAGTCAACTGTTTGTATATGATAAGAGAGAGAGAGCGCACATTGCATTGGCCACTTCTCTAGTACATATTATTTATTATTATTATTGCAGTTGTTGTATTTGTTTACATCACTATCTTCGTTGTAATAAAAGAATAAGAAGATATATTTGATATTAAGGGAAGATTGGAATGGTGAGTAGACAGTGAGGAGGAGGAAGAGGAATTAGATGCTACAAACATGGCCTCAGGAGCAGAAGGTATTATTCGTTTGCCTTTATTTCCTCCTCTGGTGGGGGTAGCCTTAATATCACATAGGCTATAACTATTGAAAGGACGACACGTATTTGTCCTACTATGACTCTGCATCTTGATGATTAAAAGTTTGCAGTATTTGGTTGAAATATCGGGTGGGGGAAGGGAGGGTTTACTTCCTCATCATATGCAGAGGATGGAAAGCGTTTTCGAGCGACAAAAGGGGTGCCAACCCTGTTGTGAAGATTCGGAGACGATGGTAACCCTTTAACATAGTCAGCTGATTGGCGTGACCCAGAGAAGGAACTAGGCTACTGTATTTATATCCAATCCGCATCCAGCCATTTCTTCTCCCTTAATATTTTAGTCTATCTAGATACATTGCCATTCTCCCCTTACAAGGAGAGTGGCTGAGTCAAGACAAAATACTCTGACTCTTTGGGAAGAGAAAATACAGAGAAGGGTATTCCCAGTCCCCTCGCTCCGCCCCATTTAGTCGACTCTCACAACGCGCGGGGAACACGGAGGAAGTATTCTAGCCCCCTTCCTCAGGGGGTAATATTTTTGAAATTGCTTTAAATATATATATATATATATATATATATATATATATTATATATATATATATATATATATATATATATATATATATATATATATATATATATATATGTGTGTGTGATTACCTAATTGTGATTACCTAATTGTGTTTACGGGAAAGAGCCCAAAGCTCGTATCTTCCCGTCTCCTCATCGGTTCCATTTTATACTTAGTGATACTTATCATACCTGTCCTTAAAACTATGGATTGAGATAGCATTAACTACCTCCTCGCTTACCCAATTCCAATTATCAACTACTCTTACACTGAAAAAGTATTTCCTTACATCCTGCAAAGAAGTTTTCTTACCAAGCTTCAAACTACGACCTCTAGTTCTAGAGCCAGCCATATCAAAATATCGATCCCTATCCACTCTATCATAACCATGAAGGAATTTAAAGACTGTCACCATATCCCCCCCTCACTCTTCTAGCTTCGAGTGATGGTAAGTCTAATTCCCTCAGCCTCTCATCATAACTGAGATTGCGTATTTCTGGCACCAGTTTCGTGGCATGTCTTTGAACTTTTTCAAGCTTAGCTATGTGCTTTTTCAAGTGCGGATTCCAAAAGGGGGCTGCATATTCGAGTTTTGGCCTCACATAGGTTACATAAATATTTCTGAACATTTCCTTGTCCATGTGCCTGAAGGCTACCCTTACATTTGATAAGAATGCATATGCTGCCCTTACTATGCCATTTATATGTATTTCTGGAGACAAATCTGCCAGTATGTTTACTCCTAGATGTCTCTCATTTTCTGTCTCTTGAAGTTGTACTCCAGCCACCGAGTAGTCAAGCTTGGGCCTTCTTGCACTTGTACCCATTCTCATTACCTTACATTTTGAAGTATTGAATTTCATTAGCCACTTTTCTGACCACTCATGCAGATTATTTAGATCCTCCTGAAGTTCTCTACCATTGTTCTCGTTTTTTACTTTCTTCACAATCTTTGCATCATCTGCAAACATATTCATGAATGAATTTACAGACTCTGGTAGGTCATTTACATATACAAGGAACAAAAGTGGCCCTAAAACTGAACCCTGTGGAACTCCACTACTAACTCTTCTCCATTCAGACACTGAGTGTCTTACTCTAACCCTCTGTTCCCTTCCTTCTAAGTAAGTTTTTATCCATTCCAAAACATTTCCACCTATTCTAGCCATTGATTGCAGCTTCCTAATAAGTCTCCCATGTGGAACAGTGTCAAACGCTTTCTGGAAGTCTAGGAATATGCAATCTGCCCAGCCCTCTCTTTCCTGTAAGATTTGGCTTACCTCATCATAAAATTCTAATAAGTTTGTTAACGTTGATCTACCTTCTCTGAAGCCATGTTGCCTCACTGACAAAAAGTTGAAGGATTCCAAGTGAAGAGAGATATGTTTCCTTAGTAGTTTCTCCATAAGTTTGCAAACTATGCTGGTCAAGGAAACTGGTCTATAGTTCAGAGCCGTATCCCTCCTTCCCTTTTTGAAGATAGGTATCACATTTGCTTGTTTCCAGCATCTTGGAATCTCCCCCGACTCCAGTGACTCCTTAAATATGATACTTAGTGCCACTGATATTGTGTTTGTGCATTTTTAAGCACATGAGGGGATATGTCATCAGGACCTGTAGCTTTATGAACATCTAAATCCATCAGCGCTTTGCATACCTCTGTGGCTGTAAGGTTGATGTTCTCTAATACCGGCCCTTGAGCTTCTATCACTGCAATCTGAGGGGGTGGGGTATTTTCTACTGTAAATACTGACTGAAACTCCTTGTTCAATTCTTTGCAGATCTCTTCATCCATCTCAGTGATGCTTCCATCCACTCTCTTTAGCCTTAAAACCTATTCTTTTACCTTCAGTTTTCCTCTGATAAAGCTGTGGAAAAGCTTGGGATTTTCTTTAGCCTTCCTGGTGATGTCCCTCTCATAGTCTCTCTCTCTG
>JAXCGZ010014344.1:25000-26089 GCA_037179515.1 Halocaridina rubra | reverse complement strand
CTTAACTCACATTTTACTATTTTCAATTTAGAATAACGGCATTCTTTGGCAGTATGCATAAATAAATAAATACATAATATATATATATATATATATATATATATATATATATATATATATATATATATATATATATATATATATATATATATATATATATATATATATATATATAGCAAAGGCCTAACTTCCTCCTACATCCGTGTGAAAAGAATTAAACCATTCAATGTGGTGTACACTGAAGTCTACAATGTAGAGAACTTCGGCATGTGGGTGAGAAGATACCAAGGACTCATTGCAAGAAGAAAGATGTTCAGAGAAACTCACATAGTCAATGGAGTTAGAGAACAGTAACAGAAAAAATAAATATAATGATATTTATAGTGAGAGAATTGAAATGGGTCAGTGGAAGCATGACGAGACAGTTGAGTTTCAGAGAGAAGGAGGAGATTTGGGAAGGAAGTACCCAAGTACTGTTCTACAACCGAAAAACTAGAATTCAGGCTATGTATTTTAGAAAAGAGTAGAGTGAAAGAAGCGGAGCAGTCAGGAGGTGCAAGGTTTAGGGCAGAACCAATACTACCAGCAGGCTTGTCTACCCTCACACCAGTGGTGGAGTTAACAAGATTACCGGAGATTTTTATCATGCCTCTATATCGGGTACAGGGGTCCATAAGCTGTAGATCTTCCATAACTATAGCAAATATTGGGGAATAAAAGAGCAAAGGAAACATATATGGGGAATGCTATGACTTGTCACACCCAGTGAGATAGCAAGAGATGTGTAACGATTACACCAGAATATTCAGTATAGATGTAGGCAAAGGTAAAAAATCGTTCTTTAGGAAGACTCAACTCGGAGCTGTCTGGAAATGTTCTACTTGACTCCATAACTCCTTTAGTCTTGGTATTTCAACAGGCTGCTGATGCTATGGCCAATCTACTAAGTATATATATATATATATATATATATATATATATATAGATATATATATATATATATATATATATATATTATATATATATATATATATATATATATATATATATATATTATATATATATATATATATATATATATATGAATAA
>JAXCGZ010014344.1:20000-22500 GCA_037179515.1 Halocaridina rubra | reverse complement strand
TATATATATATATATATATATATATATATATATATATATATATATATATATATATATATATATATATATATATATATATATATATATATATATATATATATATATATATATATAGCAAAGGCCTAACTTCCTCCTACATCCGTGTGAGAAGAATTAAGCCATTCAATGTGGTGTACACTGAAGTCTACAATGTAGAGAACTTCGGCATGTGGGTGAGAAGATACCAAGGACTCATTGCAAGAAGAAAGATGTTCAGAGAAACTCACATCGTCAGTGGAGTTAGAGAACAGTAACAGAAAAAATAAATATAATGATATTTATAGTGAGAGAATTGAAATGGGTCAGTGGAAGCATGACGAGAAAGTTGAGTTTCAGAGAGAAGGAGGAGATTTGGGAAGGAAGTACCCAAGTACTGTTCTACAACCGAAAAACTAGAATTCAGGCTATGTATTTTAGAAAAGAGTAGAGTGAAAGAAGCAGATCAGTCAGGAGGTGCAAGGTTTAGGGCAGAACCAATACTACCAGCAGGTTTGTCTACCCTCACACCAGTGGTGGAGTAAACAAGATTACCGGAGATTTTTATCATGCCTCTATACCGGGTACAGGGGACCATAAACTGTAGATCTTCCATAACTATAGCAAATATTGGGAAAAAAAAGAGCAAGAGGAAACATATATGGGGAATGCTGTGGCTTGTCACATCCAGTGAGATAGCAAGAGATGTGTAACGATTACACCAGAATATTCAGTATAGATGTAGGCAAAGGTAAAAAATCGTTCTTTAGGAAGACTCAACTCGGAGCTGTCTGGAAATGTCCTACTTGACACCATAACCCCTTTAGTCTTTGTATTTCAACAGGCTGCTGATGCTATGGCCAATCTACTAAGTATATATATATATATATATATATATATATATATATATATATATATATATATATATATATATATATATATATATATATATATATATATATATATATATATATATATATATATATATATATATATATATATATATATATATATATATATATATATATATATATATATATATATATATATATATATATATATATATATATATATATATATATATATATATATATATATATATATATATATATATATATATATATATATATATATATATATATATATATATATATATATATATATATATATATATATATATATATATATATATATATATATATATATATATATATATATATATATATATATATATATATATATATATATATATATATATATATATATATATATATATATATATATATATATATATATATATATATATATATATATATATATATATATATATATATATATATATATATATATATATATATATATATATATATATATATATATATATATATATATATATATATATATATATATATATATATATATATATATATATATATATATATATATATATATATATATATATATATATATATATATATATATATATATATATATATATATATATATATATATATATATATATATATATATATATATATATATATATATATATATATATATATATATATATATATATATATATATATATATATATATATATATATATATATATATATATATATATATATATATATATATATATATATATATATATATATATATATATATATATATATATATATATATATATATATATATATATATATATATATATATATATATATATATATATATATATATATATATATATATATATATATATATATATATATATATATATATATATATATATATATATATATATATATATATATATATATATATATATATATATATATATATATATATATATATATATATATATATATATATAATAATAATAATACATACATACATACATACATACATACATACATACATACATAATATACATACATACATACATACATACATACATACATACATACATACATAATACATACATAATAATATATATATATATATATATATATATATATATATATATATATATATATATATATATATATATATATATATATGTATGTATGTATGTCAGTACCCAGAACTTTGTCGAAGTATAGACATATTTTCCTATTCTAATTCCGAGATATTTCACAAAATAATCAAAAGGGATTTCTTTGAACATGTATTCGTATTCACGAAGAATTTTATCCAGCTATTCTAAAAGGTCACCCAATCAGTGCTATTCCATCCTTACCCCCACGTTCCCGTCTTCTGGAATGTGTAAATAGTATGAAATAGGGTGCTGAAATATTATATATGACCTTGTATTTATGTCCCTTCTAGTCTTTTCCCTATTAAGGAAACTAAAGGAAAAAATGAATAAAAAACTACAATGAGAAATAAACCACTCTAATATAATTAACGGCTGTCGGCCAGCTCTATGGAAACTTAATGCCACTGACCCATTTATTGCATTTGGGGTGATTTTACTTGGGTCGAC
>JAXCGZ010014344.1:5000-12500 GCA_037179515.1 Halocaridina rubra | reverse complement strand
AAAATATTCTGCCCATCTTTTCCTTGCATCGTTCCGTCTTAACATCTGTCCATTCACATCTTTCACTGTCTCTTCCATCCTCGATCCACCCTTCCTTGCTCTCTTCACTTCTTTCCAAAACTTCTTTTTATTCTCCTCATATGACCTACTAAAATCCTGTCCCCACCTAACATTTGCCAACCTCTTCTCTTCCTCTACCTTCCGCTTGGTTTCCACATTTTTCTCCCTATATCTTTCATACTTCTCCCTACTTTTACACTGCAGCCATTCCTCAAAAGCCCCCTTTTTCTCTTCCACCTTCATTTTCACCCCTTCATTCCACCACTCGCTGACCCTCCTCATGCCACCTCCAACAAACCTCTTTCCACACACATCACTTGCATGTCCCACAAAACATTCTTTCATCAACCCCCATTCCTCCCCTAACTCCCCAACTTCTCTTTCTTTCACCCTGTCATATGCCACTCTCAACCTGTCCTGATATTCCTGTCTCTTCTCTGGCTTTTTCAACTCTTCCACCTTCACTATTTCCCTTCTACATCCCCCCTCACTATTTCCCCACTCTTTTGCTACTACCACTTTTGCTTCAACCAAAAAATGATCAGACATCCCAGCAGCCACACCCCTGAATGCATGTACATCTTTCACTCTACCAATCATGCTCTTTGCTACCAACACATAATCCATCAGTGCTCTTTCTTTCACTCTTCCATTTGCCACTCTCATCCATGTATACTTATTTATTAACTTCTTCTTAAATAAACTATTACCTATCACCAACTCTTGCTCCACACACATATCTAACAGTCTCTCGCCACTCTCATTCCCACCTGGTACCCCATACTTTCCTACAACACCTTCTATCTCTCCATCACCCACTCTGGCATTCAAGTCACCCAACACAACTACATAGTTCCTTCTACTCAGACCATCCACACATCTAGTTAACTCATTCCAGAATTCATCCCACTCTTCCTCACTTCTCTCACATCCTGGCCCATACGCACTAACAAAAGCCCAACATTCCCTTCCTATCCTAGCCCTCACCCACATCAGCCTAGATGACACTTCTTTCCATTCCACTACCTGATTTACCATCCATTCACTCAGCAATAATGCCACACCTTCTCTCGCTCTCCCCCTTTCAACCCCAGACACCCTACCCGTCACATCACCAAATGCCACTTCTCCTTTTCCTTTCATCTTCGTCTCACACAATCCCAATACATCCATCCTCCTCTTACCAAACATATATCCAATCTCAAATCTTTTGTTCTCTATCGTACTACAACCACGCACATTTAGACACCCCAAAACTAGAGTTTGTGGAGAAGTCATTCTCCCCTCTACTCCCCTTCTTCTTTGACGTCTCGCAGGAGGTTGATGCAAGGGGGGGGATTCCTAGTCCCCCCGCCCCGTCCACTTTTAGTCGCCTTTTACGACACGCAGGGAATACGGTGAGGCTATTCTTTGATATTGTATATATATGTATGTATATGTATGTATATATATATATATATATATATATATATATATATATATATATATATATATATATATATATATATATATATATATATATATATATATATATATATATATATATATATATATATATGTGATAGCAACTATTATAATGATAATGCTTTAATGATAATAATAATAAAAATACTACTACTACTACTAATAATAATAATAGTAATAATAATAATAATAATAATAATAATAATAATAATAATAATAATAATAATAATAAAATTATAATGATAAAAATAAAAATAATTAAAATATTTATAATAATAATATTAATAATAATAAAAATAATAATAATAATAATAATAATGATAATAATAATAATTATGATAATAATATTAATATTAATATTAATAAAAATAATAATAATTATAATAATAATAAAAATAATAATAATAATAGTAATAATAATAATAATAATAATAATAATAATAATAATGAATAATAATAATAATAATAATAATAATAATAATAATAATAATAATAATAATAATAATAATAATAATAATAATAATAATAATAATAATAATAATAATAATAATAATAATAATAATAATAATAATAATAATAATAATAATAATAATAATAATAATAATAATAATAATAATAATAATATATAATAATAATATTTATAATTATAATAATTATAATAATTACAGCAATAACAATAATGATATAATAATAATAATAATAATAATAATAATAATAATAATAATAATAATAATAATAATAATAATAATAATAATAATAATAATAATAATAATAATAATAAAGATAATAATAATATCAATAATAATAACAATAATAATAATGATAATAATAATAATAATAATAATAATAATGATAATAATAATAATAATAATAATAATAATAATAATAATAATAATAATAATAATAATAATAATAATAATAAGAATAAGAATAATAATAATAATAATAATAATAATAATAATAATAATAATAATAATGATAATAATAATAATAATAATAATAATGATAATAATAATAATAATAATAATAATAATAATAATAATAATAATAATAATAATAATAATAATAATAACAATAATAATAATGATAACAAAAATAATAATAATTATAATAGTATAATAATAATAATAATAATAATAATAATAATAATAATAATAATAATAATAATAATAATAATAATAATAATAATAATAATAATAATAATAAAAATAATAATAATAATAATAATAATAATAATAATAATAATAATTATAACAATAACATTTATTAAGAGACTTTTCGGCAAGCCCACAATGCTCTTAACATTTGCCTTTGCCGTCTCATACATATCTTGGATGATTCTTACATATTTCTCGGGGACTCGCTTTTCTCTAATACACCTCCACACCTCTTGACGTGGTACTCGATCATATGCCTTTTCCAGGTCAATAAAGACCATATGTAGTCCTTTCTGTTTCTCCCGATGATTTTCCATCATTTGTCTCAAGGCAAATATGGCATCCACTGTCCCTCTTCCAGGCATGAAGTCAAACTGTTCATCCTCAATTGTCGTTTCCTCTTTGAGTCTCTTCTCTATGATCTTCTCCCATATCTCCATAGTATGTTTTAACAACTTTATACCTCTATAGTTTCCACACTCCTGAATGTCTCCCTTCCCTTTATAGATTTCGATGATTAGGCTTCCTCTCCACTCCTCTGGCATCTTTTCCTGACTAAAGATCTTTTGTATTGAGTCCCCAAGATATCTATGCCTTCCTCGCCAAGACTCTTCCATACCTCCACTGGCATCTTATCATGTCCCGCTGCCTTTCCATTTTTAATTTTCCTTGCTGCCCGCTCTACCTCTCTTCTAGACACTGTTGAAGTAACTACTTAATTTGGAAGTCCATCTTCAAATACTGCTCTTTGATTCTCTTCATTTAGTAATCCTTCAAAATAAGTTTCCCATCTGCTTTTTTATTTCATCTTCATATGCTAAAACTACACCATGGTTATCCTTTATTTGTCATACTTGGGTCAAGTCCTTGGATGCAGCATCTCGGGCCTTGGCAATTCGCAATATTTTCTTTTCTCCTTCTGGTGTTTCCAGCTCTTCATAGACTTCATTCAGTGTCTCTGCCTTTGCTTTTGCTACTGCTCTCCTTGCCTCCTTCTTTGCCTGCTTGTACTCTTCTTTATCTTGCTCCAAGCCTGATAAATCTGCCTTATTCTTAGCTTCTTTCTTGTTCTTCACACATTCTTGCACTTCCTCATTCCACCACCATGACTCTTTATCATTTGGGGGTTTCCTTCCTGATGACTTTCCAAGTACCTCCTCACCAACCCTCAATATCACCTTACTATTCTCTGTCCACTATTCTTGTACATCTTCATGCAACCTTATCGCTTCCAACACTCTTCCCTTAAACATAGCTCTCAGCTCAGCATCTTTCAATCTCCAACATTTTACCTTTGGGTCCATCCTCGGCTTCTTACTTTTCCTACATTTCCTGAGCCTGTAATCAGTTACTACTATCCTATGTTGCACTGCTACACTCTCCCCATTTATTACATTACAGTTGCTAATCTCCTACAGATGGTCTTTCCTACACAAAAATAAATCTATCTGGCTTTCCCTCTCACCACTATTGTATGTAATCAATCTGTTTTCCTTTTTTTTCAAAGAATGTGTTGACCAATGTCAGATGAAATGCCACTGCAAAATCAATCACTCTCTCTCCCCCCTCATTTCTCTCGCTCACCCTCCAGCCCCCATGAACTCAACCTATCCCAGCCCTCCCAATTCCCAAGTGGCCATTTAGATCTCCTCCCAAAATTACCCTCTCCCTTATAGGAATTGTTATAAGCTCCTGGTCCATCTCCTCCCAACATCCTTCTTCTCCGCTGTACAATCAGCTTGTGGGGCATAGGCACATACCACATTTACTACCGTTTCTCTCAGTCCCAGCTTTAAACTCATAATTCTGTCACCCTTTCTATTCACACCAAGTAAGCTTTCCTTCAGGTCTTTGGGTAGTATTAATCCTACATCATTCCTCCCTGCCTCATTTGCTCCACTATAGAACAATTTGCAACCCTCACCCAGTTCCCTCGCCTAATTTCCTTTCCACCTGGTCTCCTGCACACACAGCACTCCAAGTCTCCTCCTCTCCATCAGGTCAACCAATTCTCGCCCCTTCTCAGTCATCGTCCCCACATTAAGAGTGCCCTGCAGCACCTCATTTGACACTCTCCCCCGAGCTTGCCTCTTTAACCCAGCCCGTCCATAACTGGGTAGCCATTGCTGTCTTTCCGGAGGGTCAGGCGAAGCCCCAACTCAACGCCTAAGGGGAACGCCCTAGTATGGTGACTATTCTCGTTATCTGTACCGGCCATGTTTTGGTTTAGGCTAAGTTTTTTTATCCGGATGCCCTTCCTGCCGCCAACCCTCCCCATTTACCCGGGCTTGGGACCGGCACCAAGTTGAGGCTGGTGGCATACTCAGATTTTTTTTTGGTTATATTGACTCAAATCTCCAGACAAGAAACAAGATTTTTATGAGGCAAATATTAACCAAGATGTTGAGTCTTTTTTCTTCATATGCATAAACTCTTTCATTGGGGATCTTTGGATTTATTTTTTAAGTAAATTAAATATTTAGTTTATTCAGTTAAGGCCATCAATGATAAATTTTATGATAATTTACTCAAGTATATGATGATAATAATCAATGGAAATTTTTGAATATTTATTAATTAAGTAAATATTAAATCAGACAGAAAGTATTCCCTTACTTACATTCAAAATATTGAGCAAAAGTCATTTTTCGAATTTTCACTGGCTTCTTAAAGAACTAAAAGAAATGAGAGAAAATAGTAAAATTTTCAAATATCCCACTTTTTAAAGCAAAAAAATAAATAAGTATTAACGAAGGGGTTTAGTCGTTTTTCTTTATATACATTTATTCTTCTAATAGGGATCTTTGAAAGATTTTACAAATTATACTTTCAGCCAATTCAATTAAGACTTGTAAATATATATATTTTTAATATTACTCTAGAATTTCATGATGCTAATCTATAGAATATTCATTAATTCGGGATATATTAAATCAGACATAGAAAGTTTTTCATTACTTACACATAAGATATAAAGCAAAAGATATTTCTCGAATTTTCACTCACCACTCAAGACCACTTCTGAAAATGAGAAATGAGAGAAAATAGTAAAAATCTCAAATATCCCACTTTGTAAAGGAAAAAAAATAATAAAAGTGTTAACATAATACTCGAGAAACAGAAAAAAGAAAGAGAAAAATAATAGTGAAAAAAAAACTTTTTCTAATTGCCCAATTAGGACGGCTTCGTACAATGGCGTTGATACAAAGTATTTTGTTACCATTTACTGCAGAGTGCTCCCAACCTTTGCTAGGCCAAATATTCCTGTGCTCTCTCTCTCTCTCTCTCTCTCTCTCTCTCTCTCTCTCTCTCTCTCTCTCTCTCTCTCTCTCTCTCTCTCTCTCTCTCTCTCTCTCTCTCTCTCTCTCTCTCTCTCTCTCTCTCTCTCTCTCTCTCTCTCTCTCTCTCTCTCTTCAAGCAGTTCTCAAAGACTCTATATTATATGCCATGAATACTCCTGGTAGAATGTGTGAGAAGGGAAGTTACAAGACCGACTAGCGTAGGTTTCCTCCTGCCAGAAGATGACAGAAAGGGCGTCTACCCTTAGTCTCCCAGCTCCAGCCTGTCTGTGTCCTTCCTTATTGCAATGGGGAGTGAATGTGATATCTGAAATGGTAAAAAATCGTTCCCTCTTGACGCCATTAACTGTTTCCAAAAAATTGCAAATCTATTTCTATTTTGCTAATCCTCAGTAATATTGTTTTGGAACTTAGATTCTCAATGTTTGATTAATGTTGGGGGACCATGGTAGCGCAGTGGTTAGAGCACTCCACTCAGGAAATGACACACTCGTGATCCAACCCACCGATTGACGTTTGAAAGGTCATCAACTTTAATTCCCAAGCATTTAACCTAACTGTGTTCACCCCCATAATGGGGAATGTCAGCGACCCATAAAATGGCAAGCAACATTTGATTAATGTTGGTATCCTTATGAAAGTAGCATCAGATTTGGTAGCGAAAATATTTTAATATCTAACTGTTGGTTGACTGATGACTCGTGACTCATCACTTTGATGATGCAACCCACTTCTCGTCGAAGACCTCAAAATTCCCTCTCTCACCTCAAGCTTGAAACTCCTCTTTACCGGAATCCAAGCGAGACCATAGTATCACAGATAATGAGTGTGACCTGCCGGGCATCCAACAGACAAATGACATCGTTAGGTACCCTGATGACGATGACATTTAAAAATATTTTTTTTTATGATTTATTACTACCTGAGCCTAGTACCTACTGGCAATTAACATATCTATTTCAAAAATAGTGTTTTCCAGTGTTAAGGACTCCAGGGCTGTGTAGTTCAGCAGTAGAGTGCACGAGTTGGAAAGTTAATAATAAAATATATAATTGTTCAGATTTCTCAATGAAAAATAAAAGTGTTTTCACTAGAGAAGACTGCGAATTTAGAGAATTTCCAATCATGCAGCTAAAAAAAAAAGAATATATATATATATATATATATATATATATATATATATATATATATATATATATATATATATATATATATATATATATATATATATATATACATATATATACATATATATACATATATATATATATATATATATATATATATATATATATATATATATATATATATATATATATATATATATATATATATATATATATATGTATATATATGTATATTTATATATATTTATATATATGTATATATATATATATATATATATATATATATATATATATATATATATATATATATATATATATATATATCAATAATTTTTTTTTTTTTTTACCCTGACTGGGAATCGAACCTAGGACTTATGATTACTAAGTCAAGGC
>JAXCGZ010014343.1:0-26117 GCA_037179515.1 Halocaridina rubra | reverse complement strand
GAGGATAAAAAATGAATCAAATGGGTTAAAAATGAAACAACTTTACACGTGGGTGAAAAAACTAATCACGAGAGAGAAAAGGGGGCTATTTGAAATAGGACCTTTGCTTACTAAGATGCAGAGGTCGCGGGGGGCTGGGACCCCCAAAAGGACTCAGCAAAGGGGGATCTCATCGCAGGCATGAAGAATGGATTCGGAAATCTGTAGAAAAGATGAATCATTCTATGTGAGTTAGCAATGCTATTAAAAAGGGCTTTAGAATGCAATTTAAAGAATGATATAAAAAGGTAGAAAAAAAAGCATAATGTAAATAACACGTGGATGGCGAAAACTAGAAGAATTATATGATGCAATTTTTTTTCTTTAATTTTGCGCCACATTTATTCCATATTCGAATGGGGCTGACACAAGACGGAGCTGGGGGATTATTGCTGTATGCCCTTCTAAACACTCCTCGGTGGGATCAAACTCGCTACTGTCATGCTTCAATTACCAATTTGCGCACTCTTCCACTGAGCTACCACGGCTCAGAATTCCGTCTATTATGATTCGTAAACCTTCTCTTCGCTAGTTTTTTTTATTATTATTATTATTATGAGTGGACACCAGGACAGGCAGAAACTGCCCTCATCAATAAAGGCCCGGGCACGAAAAAATACTTTGCCACATGGGGCTAACAAACGGGCTGAAGATGTAGTTCTACAGAAGTTTATTAGTTTTAATTAAATACATATTAGAAAATCACCCAACTCTCGCATACAACTTCTAATAATTCTTTCACAAATGAAAATAGTATATAAAACAGAATTTCTTGTTACGAGAGATAAGTCTTTTTAAACACCACGTGATAAGGTATTCTTAGGATATTATTCATTGTAGGCTTTCCTTAACTTTATTATCATGCGGTATGGTTACAGCAGAGGAAGAAGAAGAAATATCGCAATCTTATGCATTATCCCATAAGTATAGCAATGCATAACGAATGGAAAATCAGTCTTAACTGTATGTATGTAAGTATGTATGCATGTATGGGTATATCGGGTTATGCTTAATAATACCAAATTTTATGATATTTTGAATATTTCCATAGATATTATAGAAATGAGATTTCAGTCAGTACTTAGTATTCGAGAAATAAAATTCACACACTGTATAATAATAATAATAATAATAATAATAATAATAACTGGAATTCGTATACCCTTTAAAGACATAAATTGCTGTTGACATTAAATAGTCATATGGCCAACAGAAGCACTTCACACAGTACAAACGTCTCTTTTGTCAAAAATGTAAAAATAAAAAATGCCAACGATGCATACCTTTCCCCCCAAAACGAAAAAGAAAGAAAGATATTTTTACCTGGAAGAGGTGAGCATGGACCGCTGGAAAAGCGATGATTCCCTGTTCATCAGTTCGTTTCTGAAACGCGCCATTTCATCTTCCATCTTCTTCATTTCGGTGTCGAATCGCTCGCGTATTGAATTGAATTCCTGGTCGATGACACTGAAGTCGCCCAATTTCACGGGGATGTGTTTGAAGCCCTCCATTTTATATATTTGGTTAGGCAAGGATGAAAACACTTCCAACCACTTCAGAGGCGCTAGTCCCACTGAAGAGGAGAGGAACGCAGGCACTGTCCTTGGGTCTGTCTGGCAGGGCCGAAGGCCCTAGACGATTCTGGCGGATGAGTTGCCAAGGTTCTCCTGTAGAAGATGCTCTACCAATTTTTCACAAAATGTTCCCTGTCATAATTAGTATAAAATACCCTTTGTCATTTGTCTGTACATATCTGTTCGTATGTACAGACTAATGTCAGAAACGATTTGTGTAGCTATAATTCATTCTGTAGAGAAACTGATATACCCGAAAACCTACCAAACGATATTTAAAAATTTCTCGAGAAAGCTCTCGATCTTGGAGCTTGCTTGGGTGACTCAACATTTACCTGTCGACAGGTATTTAAACATACGATAAACAATTCTGTTTAAATGTCCAGAGAATATTGTATTAAAGTGATGAAGGGTTTTGAAGGAAGGCTTTTTATAGTCAACGCTGTTCCTATCTATATTGTCAGACTTTATCTTTGTATTATTTTGAGAAAATAGAGCAACAGACAAACGTAATTGAAAACAATAATTGTTTTTTTTTTTAATATTTTGCAGAGACTGTTTTGTAAAATTTCATCTAAATTTGTATATGGTGTTTTGACATGCATTCTCATAACGAATAAATATCTTTTTAATAACAGAGATAATTTATATGTGACTTGAGATAAGGGCGAGGGAGAAACCAATAATATATTCTGAGTATATTTAATTATCGCAAAACAAATAATTTAGATTGTTAATATTTTTCATGAGTCATCTATTATTATTATTATTATTATTATTATTATTATTATTATTATTATTATTATTATTATTATTATTATTAGATAGAAAGGGGTTGTGGAGGGTGTTGCGACTGTATGGAATAAGTGGAAGCTTGATGAACGCCATGAAGAGTTTTTACATGAATAGTAGAGCATGCGTGAGACTTGGGAATGGTATGAGTGATTACCTAATTGTGTTTACGGGAAAGAGCCCAAAGCTCGTATCTTCCCGCCTCCTGATCGGTTCCATTTTATACTTAGTCATACTTATCATACCTGTCCTTAAAACTATGGATTGAGATAGCATTAACTACCTCCTCGCTTAGCCAATTCCAATTATCAACTACTCTTACACTGAAAAAGTATTTCCTTACATCCTGCAAACAAGTTTTCTTACCAAGCTTCAAACTATGACCTCTAGTTCTAGAGCCAGCCATATCAAAATATCGATCCCTATCCACTCTATCATAACCATGAAGGAATTTAAAGACTGTCACCATATCCCCCCTCACTCTTCTAGCTTCGAGTGATGGTAAGTCTAATTCCCTCAGCCTCTCATCATAACTGAGATTGCGTATTTCTGGCACCAGTTTCGTGGCATGTCTTTGAACTTTTTCAAGCTTAGCTATGTGCTGTTTAAAGTGCGGATTCCAAAAGGGGGCTGCATATTCGAGTTTTGGCCTCACATAGGTTACATAAATATTTCTGAACATTTCCTTGTCCATGTGCCTGAAGGCTACCCTTACATTTGATAAGAATGCATATGCTGCCCTTACTATGCCATTTATATGTATTTCTGGAGACAAGTCTGCCAGTATGTTTACTCCTAGATCTCTCTCATTTTCTGTCTCTTGAAGTTGTACTCCAGCCACCGAGTAGTCAAGCTTGGGCCTTCTTGCACTTGTACCCATTCTCATTACCTTACATTTTGAAGTATTGAATTTCATTAGCCACTTTTCTGACCACTCATGCAGATTATTTAGATCCTCCTGAAGTTCTCTACCATTGTTCTCGTTTTTTACTTTCTTCACAATCTTTGCATCATCTGCAAACATATTCATGAATGAATTTACAGACTCCGGTAGGTCATTTACATATACAAGGAACAAAAGTGGCCCTAAAACTGAACCCTGTGGAACTCCACTAGTAACTCTTCTCCATTCAGACACTGAGTGTCTTACTCTAACCCTCTGTTCCCTTCCTTCTAAGTAAGTTTTTATCCATTCCAAAACATTTCCACCTATTCTAGCCATTGATTGCAGCTTCCTAATAAGTCTCCCATGTGGAACAGTGTCAAACGCTTTCTGGAAGTCTAGGAATATGCAATCTGCCCAGCCCTCTCTTTCCTGTAAGATTTGGCTTACCTCATCATAAAATTCTAATAAGTTTGTTACTGTTGATCTACCTTCTCTGAAGCCATGTTGCCTCACTGACAAAAAGTTGAAGGATTCCAAGTGAAGAGAGATATGTTTCCTTAGTAGTTTCTCCATAACTTTGCAAACTATGCTGGTCAAGGAAACTGGTCTATAGTTCAGAGCCGTATCCCCCCTTCCCTTTTTGAAGATAGGTATCACATTTGCTTGTTTCCAGCATCTTGGAATCTCCCCCGACTCCAGTGACTCCTTAAATATGATACTTAGTGCCACTGATATTTTGTTTGCGCATTTTTTAAGCACATGAGGGGATATGTCATCAGGACCTGTAGCTTTATGAACATCTAAATCCATCAGCGCTTTGCATACCTCTGTGGCTGTAAGGTTGATGTTCTCTAATACCGGCCCTTGAGCTTCTATCACTGCAATCTGAGGGGGTGGGGTATTTTCTACTGTAAATACTGACTGAAACTCCTTGTTCAATTCTTTGCAGATCTCTTCATCCATCTCAGTGATGCTTCCATCCGCTCTCTTTAGCCTTAAAACCTGTTCTTTTACCTTCAGTTTTCCTCTGATAAAGCTGTGGAAAAGCTTGGTATTTTCTTTAGCCTTCCTGGTGATGTCCCTCTCATAGTCTCTCTTTGCCTCTCTCCTTTTACTTAGGTAGTCATTTCTTGCTCTTTTGATTGGTTTGAGGTGAATGTTGGGTTACGTCAAGGTTGTGTAATGTCGCCGTGGTTGTTTAATGTGTATATGGATGGAGTGGTAAGGAAAGTAAATAAAAGAGTATTAGAACTAGTGGGTGATGATGGAAGGTTGTGGAAATTGAATCAGTTGCTATTTTTGGATGATACTGTACTGGTGGCTGATACTGAGAATGAATTGAATCATTTGGTGACTGAGTTTATTAGTTTGTGTGAAAGATGGAAGTTGCGGGTGAATATTGGTAAAAGTAAAGTCATGACATGCACGAAGAGTGTTAATGTTGGCAGACTGAATGAATGTAGGAGTGAGTGGAGAGTTGCTTGAAAAAGTTGAGAGTTTTAAGTATCTGCAGTCGCATGTATCAAGGAGTGGACGAGTGGATGTAGAGGTAAATCACAGATTAAAAGAAGCTAGTAAATGTCTAGGTGGGTTGAAACGTGTAATGAAAAATAGATATTTGGGAATGAATGCAACGAGAAGGATATATGAAGGTATAATTGTGCCGACAGCATTGTATGGAGCAGAGCCTTGGAATGCAAGAGAGGATGAAAGGAACAAGTTGAATGTAATGGAGATGAGGTGTTTGAAAAGTATGACTGGTATGTCTAGAATAGATAGAGGAAGAATTGAGGATGCCAGGCAGAGAACGGGTGTTGACAGGAAGCGAACTGATAATTAAATCAGAGAGTACTTAGTTGGTTTGAACATGTGGATAGGATGAGTGATGAACGAATAGCAAAGATAGTGTGGAGTGCATAAGTTACTCGAATTTAACCAAAAAGAAGACCTAGAATGAGATGGATGGATGGCGTGAAAAGGGCATTGAATGCACGTGGAGTGGAGCAGGGACTAAAGTATGCAAGAGATAGGAATGAATGGAGAAAAGTCGTGTATAGGTGACTCGGGTCAGAGGGATTTCTCGCACCTGCTAGCTCACTGAACTGTGATGCACGGGTGTGAGAGGAGTTGCCTTGTGATGAAGCGGTGAAGGTAACTAGTTGCGGCTGTCGGGCCTCCCTGTAGAATATCATCGCCTGCCTACCTTGTGGGTGACCCAAACAGGGTGGAAGGGGGGAAAATGTGGCCACCCTTTATCCCCAAGGAGTTAAGAAGAGTAGTGGAGGTATGTGTGGATCGTGATGAATGTGTGATTTTTGGCTCGGTCATCCCACTTACAAGGGGGAATGAGGCCATGTATTATTATTATATTTTTTCTTTTCGCCACAACCCTTACCTCTATTCTGAGGTCATTATAATCAACCGAAATAAAATGGAAAGTCAATACTACTACTACTACTACTACTACTACTACTACTACTACTGCTACTACTACTATTATTATTATTATTATTATTATTATTATTATTATTATTATTATTATTACTATTATTACTATTATTATTATTATTATTATTATTATTATTATTATTATTATTATTATTATTATTTTCTCCGGAGTAGTAAATGAGAAACCACACTCAACTTTGCAATGTTGATATTCTCATCTTGCGAGGTGCCATTTTGAACAAGGAAAATCTCGTATGTATTTGTTATGTTTCCGAGACAATAGATTAAGAAAAATAAATAGGTAAATAATTTTCTTTCTGATTCAAATATATATTAATCCAAAAGCTTATATGATATTAAACTAAAGAATCATTTTGGAACATTACATTACTGAAATCACGTACAGTACATGAATAAATAAATAAACATTACAGGTATCAGTTAGTATTAATAATAATGATAAAAATAATATTAATAAATCATAAATGATAATTATAATATTAAGAAAATATTATAGGAGAGATATAAAAGACTCTGCTTATCTAAATGAAACATTAAATATTTTTTCTTTGAAGTTGATGATGGAAGATGCATGTTTAACATACTCATAACTGTCTTATTTTTCCGTAATAATTTTTAATTCTTCACGCGGAGCCATTACTATGAAATTCGGTATATTGTGACACATTTCTCTCTTTAGAAATTCTGGAATTTTTCTTCTTCTTGTTGTTATTGGTTGGTTTTCTACACATACCAAGACTGTATCTCGACCTAGTCCTGTATCTAGTCCTTCCAACCCAGAATGAGAGAGAGAGAGAGAGAGAGAGAGAGAGAGAGAGAGAGAGAGAGAGAGAGAGAGAGAGAGAGAGAGAGAGAGAGAGAGAAATTCTGGATCAAGTAAAGATTACGAATCCCAGTACATTAAATAACCCCGTAAATTGTTAGGTTAATGCAGGTTAGGTTAGGCATTAACCTAATCTAACTTAACCTAACCTAACCTAATAATTCACCGTACTATTTAATGTACTGAGAGTCGTTATCATTACTTGATCCTTCTCTGTTTTAGATGTAATTATCTATTTGTTACATATCAGGTTTTTGTTACACGCTCTCTCTCTCTCTCTCTCTCTCTCTCTCTCTCTCTCTCTCTCTCTCTCTCTCTCTCTCTCTCTCTCTCTCTCTCTCTCTCCTCTCTCTCTCTCTCTCTCTCTCTCTCTCTCTCTCTATCTGTCTATCTATCTATCTATCTATCTGAATAGTATAGCTAGCAGATACTCCATTTGTCCATATGAAGAGAAGTTGCAGAAGACTCCAATGTTTTGTAGATGTGCTGAGTTACTACTTACTAGCAGACAGCAGGCAAGATAAAGAGCTACAAGGCAAGCGACAAACAAGATAGTGAGATAGAGAACAAACAACAGACAAGACAGAGGCTGCAAGACAGACCTAACAGTTGCGTACTCATATTATGTCTTCACTTCCAAGCGTATATTCGTACGCCATATGAAAAGGTAAGGATAAGCAGCTGACACACACACACACACACACAGAGACACGAGTTTTGGGCTCTTTCCCGTAAACACAATTAGGTAATCACACACACAAGTACAAAATGAAACCGATCAGGAAACGGGAAGATACGAGCGTTGGGCTCTTTCCCGTAAGCACAATTAGGTAATCATACGAGGTTTGGGATCTTTCCCGTAAACACAATTAGGTAATTACACACATATGCTTTCTTATCAAATGTAAGGGTAGCCTTCAGGCACATGGACAAGGAAATGTTCAGAAATATTTATGTAACCTATGTGAGGCCAAAACTTGAATATGCAGCCCCCTTTTGGAATCTGCGCTTGCAAAAGCACGTAGCTAAGCTTGAAAAAGTTCAAAGACATGCCACGAAACTGGTGCCAGAAATACGCAATCTCAGTTATGATGAGAGGCTGAGGGAATTAGACTTACCATCACTCGAAGCGAGAAGCTTGAGAGGAGATATGGTGACAGTCTTTAAATTCCTTCATGGTTATGATAGAGTGGATAGGGGTCGATATTTTAATATGGCTGGCTCTAGAACTAGAAGTCATAGTTTGGAGCTTCGTAAGAAAACTTCTTTGCAGGATGTAAGGAAGCACTTTTTCAGTTTAAGAGTAGTTGATAATTGGAATTTGCTAAGCGAGGAGGTAGTTAATGCTATCTCAATTCATATTTTTAAGGACAGTTGTGATATGTATCACTAAGTCTAAAATGGAACCGATCAGGAGACGGGAAGATACGAGCTTTGGGCTCTTTCTCGTAAGCGTTTTATTTATATTCCATAATGAACAATTTCTACCGACCCAACTAAAAGCTAGCCCAAGACATACTTCTTTTTTCTCTGTTTCATTCTTGCCATGAGTAAGGACCTGTATTGAGATATATTTGATTTTATTTCTAAAAATAAAAAGGTTAATTTCGCTACTCAGTAAAAAAATTAAAGTAATTGTGGCATTTGATTTTGTTCTTTTTTTTTTTACTTAATTGAATGAATGCTATAGGGCAGCTTATTTTCCTGCCAAAATTCGTGATGGAATTGTTTCCACTATAAGTACCTGATTCCAAATATGTACTTATGTATACTGCTGAGTTGCCAATGACTAGTAACCTGCTGAGTTGCCAATGACTAGACCACGAGAACTCCAGTAATATATATTTTACTGTACTCCCTAGTATATATTTTAATGTACTCCCTAGTACTTAAGCAACGAGTCCACCTCTACAGAGAGATCTTACGTTTGTGTACCTGATACCACAAACCAATCTTGAGACATCTCTTAGCATTATTATCTCTTGAAAACATATCATGTAGTAGGTTGGCTCATGGCATACAGCTGAAGGTGTTTTGAACTTAAATAGGTCTGTACAGGAGAGTTCGATGTTAAGTCTTCTTTCAGTTACGGTTCTTTTTCTATGCCTACAGCTACACTGAATATTCTTGGACATTCATCACACATCTTTTATTATCCCTTCACATCTGACAAGTCATTACACTCTCCATCTCTGTTTCGCTTTACTTTATGTATTCTTCGTGCCCAGGCCCGATGAGGGCTGTTTTATTTTTTAATTTTTTTTTGGCCCGTCCTGGTTTCACAATCATAAAAAAAAATATCTACTAAGATTAAATGTATTAGGTAAATAAAATCACCATGAAAGATTTTTTCTTGAAACTGGAAAATACAATAAAAAGTATACTTTTGAAACTGTCACATAGTTCAAAGAAATTATTCAGTATTTGCAAAGTTTTTGATAATAATGATTTCATATAGTAAACTTAGATTTTTTAAAGAACTGCAAAATTAGAAATATTGCAACGTATAACATACACGCCCACGTGGTACTTATCTTCAAAAAGGGAAGGAGGGATACGGCTCTAAACTATAGACCAGTTTCCTTGACCAGCATAGTTTGCAAATTTATGGAGAAAGTACTGAGGAAACATATCTCTCTTCACTTGGAATCCTTTAACTTTTTGTCAGAGAGCCAACACGGCTTCAGAAAAGGTAGATCAATAGTAACAAACTTATTAGAATGTTATGATGAGGTAAGCTGAATCTTACAGGAAAGAGAGAGCTGGGCAGATTGCATATTCCTAGACTTACAGAAAGCATTTGACACTGTCCCACACGGAAGACTAATTAAGAAGCTGCAAGCAATGGCAAGAATAGGTGGAAATGTCTTGAGATGGATAAAAACTTACTTAGAAGGAAGGGAACAGAAGGTTAGAGTAAGACACTCAGTGTGTGAATGGAGAAGAGTTACTAGTGGAGTTCCACAGGGTTCAGTTTTAGGGCCACTTTTGTTCCTTGTATATGTAAATGACCTACCAGAGTCTATAAGTTCATTCATGAATATGTTTGCAGATGATGAAAAGATTGTGAAGAAAGTAAGAAACGAGAACATATAATAATAATAATAATATAATAATAATAATAAATCTTTATTTCCAAAGTACATTGGGTATTCAAATAAGATGCATATATATTCCAGATAGACATCTGTGGTGTACGATATAGACATACTAAAACAAACAAATCATAAAGATGAGTGTACTATTAAAAATTACAAGTAAAATCTTCCTTTAAGAGTAACTTCTTAAGATTATATTTAAAAGTATGCACTGAACCAGCATTTTTTAGTTCTCTGGGAAGCTGATTATATAGATGAGGTCCACGAATGTTTATATCTCTTGAGCCAATATCAGTTTTAGACCTTCGTACTAATAAATCTTCCCCTTGACGGGTAGTTAACCCGGTAACTGAGCTTACTGTAGAAAAATTATACAAGCAATCAGGAAGATTGTTTCTTAGTATATTAAAAACAAAGGTACATATATCAAAAACATATTTATCTCTAATCTTTATCCATTCTAGATCTTTTAAAACATGGGAGATGTGCTGGTATTTTCTTACATTGCCAACAGCCACTCGTGCTGCAAAGTTTTGTAACTTTTGTATTCTTTGTAATTGAGTCTTATTTGTACATCCCCAAACTTTGAGACAGTAATTAATTAAACTCATAGCTAAGGACTGGACAATTATTATACGAGTTGATGTTTCAAATGAGTCTTTTACCCTATTTAGATATATTAGAGTACCCATTACTTTTTTATAAATTTCATCTATATGCATTTCAAAATTCATGTAACGGTCAAAATATACACCTAGGTTCTTTACCGAGTTCATTGGCTTAATGATATTACCGTTAAAATTTATATGAAGATTGTCATCAACTTCTGATAATAATTGTCTGGATCCGATAAGAATAGATTGGGTTTTAGTTTCATTAAGTAACAGACCATTTTTTAGAAAGTAACGTTTAGCCATATACAAAATTTCTTCTGCTCTACGAATAATATTTTCTAAATCATTAATTTCTCCTTCAATTAAGATTTGAGTATCGTCAGCATATTGAATGACATAACAGTTAGGTAAATATTTTACTAGATCGTTTACATATATTAGAAAAAGTATAGGTCCTAGGATCGATCCCTGAGGGACCCCAAACAATACCTTCTTGCGACTTGAAACTACATCTTTTATTCTGACTGACTAGTAGCGGTTTTTTAAATAGTTCTCGAACCAGCTTGGGTCAATGTTCATTTTTTTGCATTTTTCTAATAAAATGGTATGGTGTACACTATCAAAAGCTTTAGAATGATCGAGTAGTAGTAGCAATGATATTTTCTTATTATCTATATTTTTGTATATTTCATCTGATATTTTCAATAAGGCAGTTTCAGTTGATAATTTTGGCCTGAAACCGTGTTGACTTTTTGCAATAAGTTTATTTTTTTCAAGAAACTCACTTAACTGATTTGCAACAATCTTTTCAAGTATCTTTGATAAAATTGGTAGTAAAGAGATTGGTCTATAGTTAGAGACGTCGTCAGGATTTCCATTTTTAAAACCAGGAATTACATGGGGATTTTTCCATAAATCTGGGTAAATATTGGTAACTATGGAAGTATTGATTATTACCGTCAGATAATATGCTATTACAAATAATGAATCTCTAATAAAACGAAAACAAATTCCATCTGATCCATATGCATTAGAGTCTTTCAGATTTTTTATTACTAAGATTACTGTATTACAATCTACTGTAGTAGGGTTAAAGACATCATTACTTCTATTGAATGCACTATGTTCTTCAAGATTAACATTATTATTATTATTACTACCATCATCACTATTATCATTACCATTACTACCACCATCATTATTATTTACACCATTATCAACATTACTATTATTATTACTACTACCATCATCATTATTATTACCACCATTACTATTATTGATTTCATTTATTATTTCTTTTTTTGTTTTTTCAAGGTTTTTTTTCCCCACTTCAGCGAAAAAATTATTGAACTCTTCTGCTTTAGCACTTACATCTACCTCATCGGGTATAATTGATATGTTACTACTTTCATTACACTTATTGGAAAGCATGGTTTTAGCAATTTTCCATGTATCAGAGATATTGCCTTTAGCGTTTTGAAATTCATTTTTGTAATACTGTTTCTTACTGTTACTTAATAATGATTTTACTTGTTTCTTATGCTCTGTAAACTTTTCTCTTAAAGGGATATTATCTCTTTGTAGTTTTACTTCATTTTGTAGTTTGTCTCTTTCTTTCATAATGTTTTTTATGTCATCTGTTATCCAAGGAGCGGGGGGACGAAATATTTCTCTTGTCACGAGTGGTGCACATCGATCTATACATGATGATAAGACACTGGTTAAAATTCTTACTTGTATATTTATATTATCGGTATATAGAATTTCATTTAATTTATGTACTTCATTCATAAGTAAACTACAAAGTAATTCTTGTGAATAATTTCTTAAGCATCTGAATGTTTTAAAGATTGGTTGTCTCTTTGGTTTGCGAATATTTAGGGACGTTACAATTTCCTCGTGGTCTGCTATAGGGCTTGGCATTACGTCACACTTAGTTATCATATGTTTGGAGTTTGTTATTACTAGATCGATTTGGGAAACTGAAGTGGGAGTGATTCTAGTTGGTTTATTTATAATCTGTTCTAGATTTAAATTCTTAATAAGTCTACTCATTTTATTTTCTCTTTTTAGTTGATCATCATTAAAATCGCCATATATAAAAACTGGTTTGTTTTTTAAAATTATCTCCTTAAAAACGTCCAAAATATAGCTAAAAGAGGTTACCGGGGCTTTGGGGTGGCGGTACACGCAGCCTATGATAATAGAAGGAAACTTTTTATGTTGGACAGAGATCCATTTATCTTCCACTCCTTCGTGCTTCTCAGTTTCAAGATTTAGTTCAGTGGCCTTCAAATAATTTTTAACATATAAACATACACCTCCACCTCTACCACTGTCATAGCGATAAATATTATATGAAGGAATATTAATAAATGCATTATTAATTGACGGATACAGCCATGATTCGCTAATGCAAAGAACATCAATATTTGGTAGAGAACTTCAGAAAGATCTAAATAGTCTGCATGAGTGGTCAGAAAAGTGGCTAATGATATTCAGTACTTCAAAATATAAGGTAATGAGAATGGGTACAAGTGCAAGAAGGCCCAAGATTTACTACTCGGTGCAAGGAGTACAACTTCAAGAGACAGAAAATGAGAGCGATCTAGGAGTAAACATACGGGCAGATTTGTCTCCAGAAATGCATATAAATGGCATAGAAAGGGCAGCATATGCTTTCTTATCAAATGTAAGGGTAACCTTCAGGCATATGGTCAAGAAATGTTCAGAAATATTTATGCATACTGTGTGAGGCCAAAGCTTGAATATACAGCCCTCTTTTGGGATCCGCACTTGGAAAAGCACGTAGCTAAGCTAGAAAAAGTTCAAAGACATGCCACGAAGCTGGTGCCAGATATACGCAATCTCAGTTATGATGAGAGGCTGAGGGAATTAGACTTACCATCAATCGAAACTAGAGGAATTAGAGGGGATATGGTGACAGTTTTTAAATCCATTCATGATTATGACAGAGTGGATAGGGATCGATATTTTGATATGGTTGTCTCTAGACCTACAGTTTATAGTTTGAAGCTTCGTAAGAAAACTTCTTTGCTGGATGTAAGGAAGTACTTTTTCAGTGTAAGAGTAGTTGATAATTGGAACTGGCTAAGCGAGGAGGTAGTTAATGCTATCTCAATCCATAGTTTTAAGGACAGGTATGATAAGTATCACTAAGTACAAAATCGGGAGACGGGAAGATACGAGCTTTGGGCTCTTTCCCGTAAGCACAATTAGGTAATCGCGCGCGCGCGCGCACACACACACACACACACACACACACACACACACACACACAAATTCAATACCTCAAAATGTAAGGTAATGAGAATGGGTACAAGTGCAAGAAGGCCCAAGCTTGACTACTCGGTGGCTGGAGTACAACTTCAGGAGACAGAAAATGAGAGAGATCTAGGAGTAAACATACTGGCAGATTTGTCTCCAGAAATACATATAAATGGCGTAGTAAGGGCAGCATATGCATTCTTATCAAATGTAAGGGTAGCCTTCAGGCACATGGACAAGGAAATGTTCAGAAATATTTATGTAACCTATGTGAGGCCAAAACTCGAATATGCAGCCCCCTTTTGGAATCCGCACTTGAAAAAGCACATAGCTAAGCTTGAAAAAGTTCAAAGACATGCCACGAAACTGGTGCCAGAAATACGCAATCTCGGTTATGATGAGAGGCTGAGGGAATTAGACTTGCCATCACTCGAAGCTAGAAGAGTAAGGGGGGATATGGTGACAGTCTTTAAATTCCTTCATGGTTATGATAGAGTGGATAGGGATCGATATTTCGATATGGCTGGCTCTAGAACTAGAGGTCATAGTTTGAAGCTTCGGAAGAAAACTTGTTTGCAGGATGTAAGGAAATACTTTTTCAGTGTAAGAGTAGTTGATAATTGGAATTCGCTAAGCGAGGAGGTAGTTAATGCTACCTCAATCCATAGTTTTAAGGACAGGTATGATAAGTATCACTAAGTCTAAAAATGGAACCGATCAGGAGACGGGAAGATACGAGCTTTGGGCTCTTTCCCGTAAACACAATTAGGTAATCACAATTAGGTAATCACACACGAGTGACTAAAGTGCTTAGTGGAAAACTTTACCATAATTTCCAAAAATCTGAAATCGTGCAGAGTATTGTGAGTACAAAAACTATTTGTTGTAAGGCGAGACTGTTCATATTAAAGGAAAAAAATTGAGAACTTTTTCGTGAGGAAGAGAGAGAAGCTGCCGTCCAGTTTCTGCCTTGAGGGAAATCTAGAAGAGTTGCCAGACGTGGAGCCTCACACCACATTACCTAATTTTTTGTGTAAACTGGGGAAAGCTCTTAAGCCGTTTTACCTGATCCTGTGGTTCTATATATTGTTAAAAACAGTACCCTTCCCATTTATATTAACTAGTTAGTTAGTTTGATACACGAAAAAATTGAATAATAAAAGAAAAAAAAATTACCAAATACCCACCTGTCAACAGTACTGATTTAAGTTGCCAAGTAGTACAGCAGTCCTATTTTCTTCATTTTTTTTGCTTTTCTTTTAGCTTTCTCGTTTGCTATTTTGTTATTTTGTATATATATTGAGTTAAATGTAAAGTCTAAATCCCGTGATAACATATCTTGGTTAGCAAGTCAGTTTATCAGTTAGGAAGAATATATAACAGAAACAGGTGGGTGCCACCTCGAACACAAATTCGAATTTTCCTTCAGGTTTGACTTTTGTTTTTCTTTTTCTTTTTATACGTAAATTACCATGGTCAAGTTTTTAAGTTAAGATGTGTGTTACCAGAAAGGAGACAAACTGAGTCACTAAATAGCACTTATATGGAGATATAAAAATTCTGTGTGAAGGTAAATTAGAAGTTTTTCTCTTTTCTTTTTTTTTTTCTCTTTCTCGTCTTCTTTCTATATTCTGTGAGAGGGAGAACATAAAAATGAAGCCATCTCTGTCCCAAACCTCTCCCACCCATGGGTCGGGAGAAGGGGTAGTCATCAGAGGACTTAAACAGAGAATCAAGAAGTTAGAGGAAATGGTTACAAGCCTTGATGATAAAATTCGGAATATGGATGGAGAAATGAAAGAGAATGAAACACTCAGAGAACAAATAAGATCTTTGGAGGAAGCAAATAAAGCACAAGGGCAGGAGAGAAAGGAACTAGAAAAAAGAATAAAGAAGCTGGAAGGGGAAAAGAGTCAACTAGAATCTAGAATTTCTAATCAAGAAGATAAAAACAAACAGCTAAATGACAACCTAAAGGAATTAGATGTTAGTTCACTGCTATCTTCTGAGAGAGACGAGATTGCTGCTTGGAATGTTCAGATTAAGGAAAACATTGAACAGTTCAGAAAAGAGTTCCAGGAGCTGAAATTGGAAAATGATGCCATGAAAACGTCCTTTGCTGATGCACTAAAGGGGAATGTGGCAGTAAAAGAGGCTGTAAAGGTGGTGGCACTGGAAAACATACAAACAGTTGACTATAAAGAGACAGTAATCGAAAAAATGAAAGACGTTGTGATGGAAAGGGCAAACCCACTCATCAGACAGGCACTTGATAAGGAGAAGACAGTGGTAATCTCAGGCATAAGTGAATCCCAGAAGCCAACATGGCAGGGGAGACTTGAAGAAAATAAAGCTAACGTTGTAGACCTGATAAGAAAGCTTGGAGTAGTATGTGGTCCTGAGGATATTGTAAACATACACCAACTAGGTAAATATTCGAGGGAAGGAAAGCCGAGACCAACAAAAGTAACCTTTGAGAGAGGGGAGACATGTAGGGAAATATTGTTGAGAAAAAAAAGTCTAAAAGACCTTCAAGAATGCAAAGAAGTGTTCATTAGACGATACAGAACACAGGAAGAGATGGGAAAGATCAAAAACTTGTTGCAAGAGGCAAGAAGGTTAAATGATGAAAGAAATGAAGAAGAGAAGAAAAATTTTCGTTACGGAATACTTCCAGACAAAGGGGAGATAAAGAAGATAATGACAGAAGATCAGGGGATGGGGCCTCATTAAGATTGTTATACACAAATGCTGATGGATTAGCTGGTAAGGCAGTAGAATTAAAAGATAGGATTCACAACAGTAAGGCAGATATAGTAGCAATTACAGAGACTAAGTTGAGTGAGGACATAAACAGTGTCACAGTTTTTCCTAAGGGCTTCAGAATACTAAGGGTCGAAAGATCTGAGAGGACTGGTGGAGGGATAGCACTGCTCATAAGTGAGAGGATTCAAGTTGAAGAGATAAACTTGGCTATAGAAAGTGAGTTCAGGGAATTTCTTGTTGCTCGCATAAATACTGGGTCAGAGAGCATTATAATAACTGTTGTATACAACCCACCAAGGAACCAAAATAGGCTTGAAATTTATGAGGAAAGTCATATAGGTACGATTGAAGTCATAAACTCAGTTGTTAACATGGCGCGGGAGAAAAAATGTAGGATTTTGATTATGGGAGACTTTAATCATAAAGAGATAGATTGGATAAATCTTGACCCACACAGTGGTGAGGACTCCTTTGGGGCAAGATTCCTAGATTGCGTACAAGGGAATTTCCTACACCAACATGTAATGGAACCAACAAGAGCCAGGGGTGGGGATGAGCCATCACTACTTGATCTGGTGTTCACAGATAATGTGTTGGATATTGAAAATATTGAGTATGAACCACCAATTGGAAAGAGTGACCACTGTGTGTTGTTGATGGAGTATATCATTGAAGACATTCTTCCTGAGAGTAGAGGCACTGAGGACATGAGGAGGAACTATCAGAAAGGAGATTACATCAAAATGAATGAGCTTTTTGCAGTTATTGACTGGAGAACCTTATTTTACAACAAATCTGTACAAGAAATGTATGACATCTTTTGTGAGAAATATGGGAAGATAGTAGATTGCTGCATACCTGTCACCAAAGTAGGTGTAATTCATGCCAGAGAGAAATGGTTCGATAATGGGTGTAAAAGAGCTAAGGAGTGGAGAGACAAATGCTGGAAAAGGTATAGGAGGAGAAAAAACATAAATGCCTGGCAAACCTACAAAAGAGCAAGAAATGACTACCTAAGTAAAAGGAGAGAGGCAGAGAAAGATTATGAGAGGGACATCACCAGGAAGGCTAAAGAAAATCCCAAGCTTTTCCACAGCTTTATCAGAGGAAAACTGAAGGTAAAAGAACAGGTTTTAAGGCTAAAGAGAGCGGATGGAAGCATCACTGAGACGGACGAAGAGATCTGCAAAGAATTGAACAAGGAGTTTCAGTCAGTATTTACAGTAGAAAATACCCCACCCCCTCAGATTGCAGTGATAGAAGCTCAAGGGCCGGTATTAGAGAACATCAACCTTACAGCCACAGAGGTATGCAAAGCGCTGATGGATTTAGATGTTCATAAAGCTACAGGTCCTGATGACATATCCCCTCATGTGCTTAAAAAATGCGCAAACACAATATCAGTGGCACTAAGTATCATATTTAAGGAGTCATTGGAGTCGGGGGAGATTCCAAGATGCTGGAAACAAGCAAATGTGATACCTATCTTCAAAAAGGGAAGGAGGGATACGGCTCTGAACTATAGACCAGTTTCCTTGACCAGCATAGTTTGCAAACTTATGGAGAAACTACTAAGGAAACATATCTCTCTTCACTTGGAATCCTTCAACTTTTTGTCAGTGAGGCAACATGGCTTCAGAGAAGGAAGATCAACAGTAACAAACTTATTAGAATTTTATGATGAGGTAAGCCAAATCTTACAGGAAAGAGAGGGCTGGGCAGATTGCATATTCCTAGACTTCCAGAAAGCGTTTGACACTGTTCCACATGGGAGACTTATTAGGAAGCTGCAATCAATGGCTAGAATAGGTGGAAATGTCTTGGAATGGATAAAAACTTACTTAGAAGGAAGGGAACAGAGGGTTAGAGTAAGACACTTAGTGTCTGAATGGAGAAGAGTTAGTAGTGGAGTTCCACAGGGTTCAGTTTTAGGGCCACTTTTGTTCCTTGTATATGTAAATGACCTACCAGAGTCTGTAAATTCATTCATGAATATGTTTGCAGATGATGCAAAGATTGTGAAGAAAGTAAAAAACGAGAACAATGGTAGAGAACTTCAGGAGGATCTAAATAATCTGCATGAGTGGTCAGAAAAGTGGCTAATGAAATTCAATACCTCAAAATGTAAGGTAATGAGAATGGGTACAAGTGCAAGAAGGCCCAAGCTTGACTACTCGGTGGCTGGAGTACAACTTCAGGAGACAGAAAATGAGAGAGATCTAGGAGTAAACATATTGGCAGATTTGTCTCCAGAAATACATATAAATGGCGTAGTAAGGGCAGCATATGCATTCTTATCAAATGTAAGGGTAGCCTTCAGGCACATGGACAAGGAAATGTTCAGAAATATTTATGTAACCTATGTGAGGCCAAAACTCGAATATGCAGCCCCCTTTTGGAATCCGCACTTGAAAAAGCACATAGCTAAGCTTGAAAAAGTTCAAAGACATGCCACGAAACTGGTGCCAGAAATACGCAATCTCGGTTATGATGAGAGGCTGAGGGAATTAGACTTGCCATCACTCGAAGCTAGAAGAGTAAGGGGGGATATGGTGACAGTCTTTAAATTCCTTCATGGTTATGATAGAGTGGATAGGGATCGATATTTCGATATGGCTGGCTCTAGAACTAGAGGTCACAGTTTGAAGCTTCGGAAGAAAACTTGTTTGCAGGATGTAAGGAAATACTTTTTCAGTGTAAGAGTAGTTGATAATTGGAATTCGCTAAGCGAGGAGGTAGTTAATGCTACCTCAATCCATAGTTTTAAGGACAGGTATGATAAGTATCACTAAGTCTAAAAATGGAACCGATCAGGAGACGGGAAGATACGAGCTTTGGGCTCTTTCCCGTAAACACAATTAGGTAATCACAATTAGGTAATCACACACACACACACACACACACACACACACACACACACACACACATATATATATATATATATATATATATATATATATATATATATATATATATATATATATATATATATATATATATATATATATATATATATATATATAAACTGAGCCAGTATCGTGTAACTATTGCTCTCTACTGACTAGTTCTGAGTTGCGAAAACATAATTTTGATATTTTAAATATTTGGTGTTCTTATTTGTTATTCGTGAAATAATGCAATGAATTGTTTGCTTTAGAGTATTTTGATTGGCTATTGATAATGGTTATTCTAAGTAGAGAACTGTCTGAAATTAACTGTTATGTTAATTATGTTAATTAGCTTTTATGTTAATTGCCACACGGATGAGTAAACTCAGTAGAAATTCATCTTTGTATTATATATACAGTTAACTCATTATGTTGCCTATGTTATAAGATTTATAAAAAATTTCATGAACGCGAGTAATTTTCCTACCATTTTTGTTTGTCAGAATTAATTCCCGTTCGAATGAAGGTGCAGTCAGACATTTTGGAGCTTGGGAATAAAGCTGGATGACCGCTCTAACGCCCCGCGGTGGAATCGAATCGACGTTCTTCGTTGCCTGACTTGCGCTCTCTACCACTGAGCTGTTTCCCTACGTAGTCTTCATTTGTGGTGACTTTAATTTAAGACTAGATGAGGTCAGGAGTAATGAAAAAGAATTTATTGATCTTCTTGAAACACACAACTTATTGACAGTGTGACAGAACCTACAACAATGCATGATCATATACTAGACTTGATAATACATTATAAAGATCCTAACCTAATAAAAACACTTGCAGTTGAGCCTGATTTTTCAGTCTCACCAGTGCATAAATTAATTACTTTTTGTGTTGATTTCGAGAACTATAAATCTATATGGAAATAAATTATTTATAGAGATAAATCGAGATTTGTTGCAAGGGAATTTATTGATGACTGTATAATGAAAATTGATAATGAAAACATAAGCTGTGATTGTATATTTGATACAAAGTAAGTCCTGTGTAGACTGCTATGTTGATAAAAGTAATATATTGAGCTATGAAACTTATACTGAGAAATGCCCCAAATTTGAAAAACAAATAATAATTAAGGACAAGGCTATGTGATTCAATAAAGAATTACCTATAGCAAAAAGAAAGAAACGTAACATGGAAGATAAGTGGAAAAAAGCTAAAACAAGGGACACAAGAGAACTATACATTAAAGCAAGAAATGAATATAATAGTTTGGTTGAAAAAACTAAAAGAACATACTCCAACAAAGAGTAGAAAAATAAGGATACAAAACGGACGCATAAGAATTTAGAAGATTTATTAGGCATAAAACAAGAAAAAGTTCTGCCAAATAACTGTAATAACCCAAATGAATTGGCAAATAATTTTGCTATATATTTTGATAATAAAAGAGAAATGATTTATAGAAGTTTTACTGATATAAATTTCATAGATACATCATATATGCCACAATCGGAATATAAAAAGCTAAATAAATTCAAGGAATTAAACATGGCTGATCTAAAAAAGTAATTGGTAAAGTGTACATATTGTGAAAATGACCCATTCCCGATAAAAGATATTAATGATGCTCAAAATATAAGCTTAATATATGATTTCTACCTCAAAATTGTAAACATGAGTATAAGACAATCTAAATTTCCGAAAAGTGAAAAATTAGGATGCATTAAACCAACCTATAAAGGAAAAGGTGATCATAATGACTTAGGCTCTTTCAGGCCGATATCAAACTTGTCATATTTATCAAAAATTATTGAAACTGTAATTAATGATCAATTATGGAGTCACCTTAGAGATATCAATATCATACCAGAAAATCAATCAGCTTACAGAGAAAATCACTCGACAGAAACAACAGTTTGCTCTATTGTGAATTATATGATTACTATGGTTGACAATGGAAAGTGTGGAATATTGATAATGCTTGACCTCAGTGCTGCATTTGATACAGTTGTCCATGAGTATCTTTTTAGAGACTTGAACTCTATTGGCATAGATGAAAATGCATATAAATGGCTTGAAAGCTTTTTACAAAATAGAAAAGCTATAGTTACAATATCGAATGAAAAATCTAATATAATGGATATAAATAAGGGCGTACCACATGGTAGTGTCTTAAGTCCCACATTATTTAATATCTATACAATTGAGTTATCGTGGATTCTGAAAAAAGCATAATGTTGGATTTCAATTGTATGCAGATGATACTCAATACTATTTTGCGATGACAACCATTCAGAACACTACTAAAAAGATTGATGAAATAATGGTTGACATAAAAAACTGGATGGTTAAAAAGAAATTGAAACTAAATGATGATAAAACTGAATGCATGTTATTTGGGACAAAATATACCTTGAAAAACTTTGCACAATTAGAATATATGCAGATTGGAGCATCCAAAATCAAACTGGTATCAGTCGTTCGAAACTTGGGCGTTTTTGTTGACAATAACTATGAAAACTCAGATATTGAATATAGTAAAAACATGTAATTATCATCTTAGAAATTTTGCATTTATCAAAAAGTATTTAAATGAAGATACCCTAAATACGCTTGTTCATAACCATATAATATCTAGATTGGATTATTGCAATTCCCTTTACTATGGTTTGCCCAACAATTTATTAAAAAAACTTCAGATCGTTCAAAATAGAGCAGCAAGATTAATAAAAGGCACACAGCGACGTCAAAGAATTACACCGATACTGATTGAATTTCATTGGCTGCCGATAAAAGCAAGAATTGTATACAAAATCTGTTTGCTAACCTACAAGACATTAAAGACCGGAGAAGCGGTCCCTTTTGAACTTGGAACAAACATCACAGTGAGACATGCAAATGACATATACAGACTGTATGAACCAAGATCTAATCGAAATATTGGTAGTAGAACCTATCCATATAGTGCTCCAAGATTCTATAATGAATTATCCGTGCTACTCAAAGACAGTGAAGTTGTGGTGCAATTCAAGAAAAAACTGAAAACATACTTATTTGAAAAATGCTACGATGTCGAACTCTTTACTATAAATGAACCTTTCAAGGGGTGAGAGAGATAAAGTAAAAAAAAAAAAATAAACTTAAGACCCGCCAGAGAGGAGGCGAAGCCTTCTACAGGAGGGTATAAACCACAAAAAGTCAAAGTAAATTGGTCATGTTGATATATGAAAAATCCATTATATGGCGTAGCCTTGTCTAAGTATTCATTTTGAAATATATTACTAATCTGTACTGTGGGATTGTAACTTTAATAATAATAATAATAATAATAATAATAATAATAATAATAATAATAATAATAATAATAATAATAATAATAATAATAATAATATTGTTTTTCATTTAACATCACAATTAGTCACCATGAATGGTGATATATATATATATATATATATATATATATATATATATATATATATATATATATATATATATATATATATATATATATATATATATATATATATATATATATATATATATATATATATATATATATATATATATATATATATATATATATATATATATATATATATATATATATATATAATATATATATATATATATATATATATATATATATATATATATATATATATATATATATATATATATATATATATATATATGAGAAGCATTACTTTACACACTCTCAAAATGGCATTCCTTGTAGTAGAAAAATCGTGTCTCTGTTTTGGTATAGTAAATATTTCTACACTATTTGACAGGTAGCGAATATGGATGGTGGTGCGATAAGTAACGTAATATTCCTTGCTGACTCATATAAGGTAAATTTTATGTATAAATTATATTTTATGACTGTTAGACAGTCCTAAATTGACGGTATGCATGTGTGTCACTTTGTCTGTCTATATTTCAAGAGGGTCTTTCAGTGTCACTAAATTTGAACTTTGGTGCCATAACTAGTCAGAAATTATTGGTTAATTTTAACAAAATGCCAATACTGTAAACTATCATAAGCTGTCAGTAAATGGTAAAATGTACTATCACACAACCAAATAGAAAATATCTTGTGTAATTTGTTATTAGGTGAGGTTAGTTAAGGTTAGTTAGGGTAGTTTCTGTTAAATGTTGTTGAATATTTGTATTTTTCAGACCCGACTAAAAGTAAAAATTTGTTGAAGAATTTATGCAATTGTTGATTCACCTGGTTTTTTTTTAATGGTATTTTAGTATTCTAAATTGTCAGTGGATTGTGTTCTGCGAGTGATTGTTCTCTGAGTCTTAGACCTTCCTTTGATCTACTCTTCAATTTTTTTTTTTTTTTAGGATTCTGAATGAAAAATTGCTAAGAATGCCTAAAGTAGTTGGGAAAAATTACATAGAATATTGACTTGCTCAGATGAGGATTCTGTGGTTAGTGGTGTCGGTCAAGATTCACTTTATGCACCCCTCCATAGCTCTTAATTATACCCTATCAAATAATATTTCTCTGATATATATGTCTAAAACTCACATTACTTACTCCCGGAAAACTTTTACTTTGGTAAAAACGCGCAAATAAAATTATGGTTAATGGAACACTTACAGCTTAGCGGGCCATACCAATGTTCAAAACTTACCAATAGATGGCGATAGGCTCTGACTACAGAATTGGCTGATGAACACACAACATAATTGGCGACAATAGGCATACGAAACAAGTTTTTTTGCTATCCTAACTAAAAAAAACTTACATAACCTCTTAGCCAGGGGGTTACCAAACCTACAGTCGAACTACTTACCTGAGTGGAGGGATGAGGTTGTTGAGCGGCCTGGCCCGCTAAACTGTAAAGTACCCATGGTCAATTATTAAAAAGTTAGAAAAACCCGTTGGAGGAGCCATTACTTACCCGAGAGACGCGTGCGACTCAGCCAGTTCGCAAGTGAGACACGTTGCTGTTTAAGCGCCCAAATTTAACCAATTTAGGTATGATATCTAACTAACTTAGTGACGTATCTTATTAAGGTAATTTTGGGCATTTAAACAGCAGCCTGTCTCTTTAGTAAATTGGCTATGTCAGTCTCGTTTCGCGGGTTTTTTGCGTCCACCCACTGGTTTTTCTATTTTTTAATAATCGATAATAAATTTATTTGCGAAGTTTTTACCAAAGTGTAAGATTTCCGGAAGTGAGTAGTGTAAGTTTTAGACATACTTGTCAAAGAAATTCTACGATTTATAGTGGGGTGCATAAAACGAATATTAATCGTGTTTTTCTTTAGACACTAATCCCTTATTCATATTTTCTTCATATTTATTAAGAAATAAAGTACTCATATTCCAAGGCTTACATAGCAAACCAGAACACATTTTAGTAAAGCTACTTAATACTGTACTAGAAATACATTATAATGCCGAAAAGATGGGTCTGTAATTTTTTCATTTTATTTTTATTTTTAATTTTACTATGTAAACAGAATTTATATTGATTTAGGATTAATTGCTTTATCTCAAGAATTTTATACAGTATTAGTTTTCTGTATGTCAAAAAATGTGTTTCTTCACTGAGTTTTGCATGTACTGTATTTCTTTTGTTAGATATTATATTACTGTGCTATTTAATATATTTTGGCTCCAATCCCCCTTGTAAGGGGAGGGGCCTCAGTACCTACAACCTAAGCCAAACATATTCAGTGCCTCCTTTCAACTCATTGGGAATAGAGGGGTTTCTCACTTCTCCCCCCCATTCTTCTTGGGGTACCCATATGGTAGTTTGCCTAAGGTCTTCGGCAATGAGGCCCAACCGCAGCAACCAGTTTACACCCAGTACTTCATCACATGGCAACCCCTGTCACACCTATTTGGCCCAGTTAAATGTGCTAGCAGGTGCGAGAAACCCCATTGGTCCACGTCACCAATACAAAATCTTTCTCCACTTACTGCGTGGTTTTTACTTGGAGAAAATTCCTGTTTTTGATATTGGAAGGGATATAAAGGCACGAATATACTGTACTTGCATCATTTGCCTGGTAGTTACTGTCTATTCATAGTTTTAATGAATTTCTCCTTTATATAAGAAACTCCTAAATGAAGTCCAAATATTGCATACAGTCCTTCATGATGCATATTTCCATATGCAAATAATTATTAAAACATCTGTGTGCTCTGTTGGCAATACTCATACCTTTAGTTTAGGTTTTGGGACAATACTTTTGATGTCGCCTATTGGAACTGAATATTAGGAGGCCTTTTACATATTCATGTATATGATACTGTGAATGCAATTATTAGTTTTTTTTTTATTTCCAGATTACACATCATCGTCATTATCCCCCTGGGACCACATCAGTTTATTCTTATTTTGAGTCAAGAGGAGGGGAGGTAAGACTATTATTCTGTGCATATTAATCTCTCTCTCTCTCTCTCTCTCTCTCTCTCTCTCTCTCTCTCTCTCTCTCTCTCTCTCTCTCTCTCTCTCTCTCTCTCTCTCTCTCTCCTCTCTCTCTCTCTCTCTCTCTCTCTCTCTCTCTCTCTCTCTCTCTCTCTCTCTCTCTCTCTCTCTCTCTCTCTCTCTCTCTCTCTCCAGCGCAGGGACACGGAGAGGGCCAACAGTGTGTCCATACAGCACCATGATCACTTCCTTCACAGTCGCTACAAGTATCGCAGACACGGGTTAATGGTGCGGAAAAACAATGTAGTTAGTGCTCGGCTCAGAATGGGGTATCGGCCTTTATGGCAGGTCTCCCAGACTCTAGATATGCCACAGTACACCTCCTGTACATTATGCGACCGAACTAATGCTAACACTCTTGACCACTATTGTCTTTAGTGCCCCGCAGTGAGAGATGTTTTACCACGAGGTCAGAACTTAATACAGAT
>JAXCGZ010014342.1:0-25000 GCA_037179515.1 Halocaridina rubra | reverse complement strand
AAGCATTAAGAACAAACAGCAAACAAATTTTTTATATAATATCGTCAGGGAAATAGCGTGCGAGAGTACATCAGCTGATACGGAAGTGGTAAAATGTTTGCCAATAGAGGTTCGTTCTCCCGCATCCTTCTCCTCTTCTACCATTTAATGCGATTGAATGTTTTGAAGAAAACTGAATAAAAGCATTATGAACAAACAGCAAACAAATTTTCGATATAATATCGTCAGAGAAATAGCGTGCGAGGGTGCATTAGCTGATACGGAAGTGTGACAAAATGTTTGCCGATAGAGGTTCGTTCTCCAGCATCCTACTCCTCTTCTACCGCTTAATGCAATCAAATATTATGAAGAAAATTGAAAAAAACATTAAGAACAAACAGCAATCACATATTCAATTTAATATTGTCTGGGAAATAGCGTGCGAGGGTGCATCAGCTGATATGGAAGTGTGACAAAACGTTTGCCGATAGAGGTTCATTATCCCGCATACTCCTCCTCTTCTACCGCTTAATGCGATTGAATATTATGAAGAAAATTTTAAAAAAGCATTAAGAACAAACCGCAAACAATCCTTCGATATAATATCGTCAGGGAAATAGTGAGTAGTAAGTTTCCCATGAACAGTACGATATATATTTTCTTTATAACAAATTGTACAATTTTCTTTTTCTCTCAGCTGACTTTGTTTACGTTTATATTTCGTGCAGCACGGTCGATATGTTAAGAAGATAGAATAATGTTTAGAACCAAGGAATATTAATAAAAAAAATATGTACTATACTCTTGAAAATTAGATAAACCCCAAATAGAGTGAGTAAATAAATATTTTATGGGTAAGATATTGTGCTTGAATATTGATAAGCATCAGCTAATACGGAAGCAGCAAAACGTTTGCCAATAGGGATTCTTTCTCCCACATCCTCCTCCTCTTCTACCTCTTAATGCAGTTGGATATTATGAAGAAAATAGAAAAAATCATTAAGAACAAATAACAAACAAACTTTCGATATAATATCGTCAGGGAAATAGCATACGATGGTGCATCAGCTGATACGGAGGCGGCAAAACGTTTGCATCCTCATGCTCACCGCCACCATGCACGTCCTAGTGTATGCCTGTTGCCCACTGCATAATAGAGTGTATTAATTTGTTTACTATAGAGTAAATCTGTATATCTTTCATACTGTACACTATTTGGATGTTAATATAAATAACTACAGATCTTTCTGCTTTGTTATGTACTTATAAAATATGCTTTACTTATCTTATATCTTTGGTATAGTGTAATTACCTAATTGTAATTACCTAATTGTGTTTACGGGAAAGAGCCCAAAGCTCGTATCTTCCCGTCTCCTCATCGGTTCCATTTTATACCTAGTGATACTTATCATACCTGTCCTTAAAACTAGGGATTGAGATAGCATTAACTACCTCCTCGCTTAGCCAATTCCAATTATCAACTACTCTTACACTGAAAAAGTATTTTCTTACATCCTGCAAAGAAGTTTTCTTACGAAGCTTCAAACTATGACCCCTAGTTCTAGAGCCAGCCATATCAAAATATCGATCCCTATCCACTCTATCATAACCAAGAAGGAATTTAAAGACTGTCACCATATCCCCCCTCACTCTTCTAGCTTCCAGTGATGGTAAGTCTAATTCCCTCAGCCTCTCATCATAACTGAGATTGCGTATTTCTGGCACCAGTTTCGTGGCATGTCTTTGAACTTTTTCAAGCTTAGCTATGTGCTTTTTCAAGTGCGGATTCCAAAAGGGGGCTGCATATTCGAGTTTTGGCCTCACATAGGTTACATAAATATTTCTGAACATTTCCTTGTCCATGAGCCTGAAGGCTACCCTTACATTTGATAAGAATACATATGCTGCCCTTACTATGCCATTTATATGTATTTCTGGAGACAAATCTGCCAGTAAGTTTACTCCTAGATCTCTCTCATTTTCTGTCTCTTGAAGTTGTACTCCAGCCACCGAGTAGTCAAGCTTGGGCCTTCTTGCACTTGTACCCATTCTCATTACCTTACATTTTGAAGTATTGAAGTTCACTAGCCACTTTTCTGACCACTCATGCAGACTATTTAGATCTACCAGTTCATTCAATCATCTACTAGAAACATTCAGAAATATCTGTGTGCGTCATAAACCCATATACATACTTGGTGATTTTAATGATGACTTGCTCTCAGCAGATAACAAAATGAAAACGGTGATCAACACTGTGAAGTTAACACAAATAGTGACAAAACCGACCCGCATAACCCCCAATTCTAGGACTCTTATAGATCTGATAATAACAAATAAAGTGGAAAGTATACTCTATTAGGACGTAGTTCCCTGCCCAATTGCACACCACGAGCTGAACATTGCTATGCTAAACATAAACAAGCCGAAAAGGAAGCCTCTCCTCAAGACATTCCGGTGTCTAAAAAATTACTCCCCTGATATCTTTTGTGAAACATTAATCAACAACACAAATGCACTTAATAGAATTAAATACACAGATAACGTCGATTTGCAGGTTGAGATTCTAACAAAAGTTTTCCTTGAATGCTTAGATAGTTGTGCACCCATTGTAACAAGAAAAATAAACCGCCCCTCAGCCCCCTGGCTAACTAATGACATCAAAGAGGCAATGCAAATCAGAAATCAAATACAGAAAGAACTAAAAATGAATAGATATGATATGACTCTCCGAGAACGTTATAAAACAGAAAAGAAACGTGTCAGATCTCTCATCAGTGTAAGTAAAAAAGACTTTTACAAAAAACAATTTAATGACTAGACATGATACAGCAGCAACATGGAAAGCGATAAGAAGCATGATACCAAATGAAAAGAGTACCTCAGAAAGTTATGAAAATATTACGGAGTTGAAAGACAAAGCAGAAAACTTTAATAACTATTTTGCTAACGTTGGCAAAAATACATATGAAAAAAATCAAGAAAACATCAACTCAGTGAATATGAGTAATTGCTTAAATGACAATTCTTCCAATGAAAACACAAGAGAGTACTTCAAGATTATTCCTATCGATTGTGCTACCCTAATTCTCACCATAAAGAGCCTAAGAAACTCTGGCTCTTATGGTTCAGATGGTATACCATTTCAGTTCATCAAAGATGCTCTACCCGTGATTGCATCCTATATTCTAACTATTATGAACACTTCCATTGTTACTAAAAAGTTTCCTGACTCTTGGAAAATAGCACATGTAATACCTCTGCATAAAAAGGGGGACAGAGAAGATGTGACAAACTATCGTCCCATTTCCCTGCTACCCATTTTCTCTAAAATATTAGAAAAAATTGTTGCATGCCAACTTATGTCATATTTAGAAACAAACAGAATAATAAGTATTAACCAGCATGGTTTCAGACCGAAACTTTCGACGGAAACTGCACTGCTTAAAGTTACGAATAGTATATATAATAATATAGATATGAAAAAAATATCTCTTCTCGAATTATTAGACTTATCAAAAGCCTTCGACAGTGTAAACCATGAAATTCTTTTAAGCAAATGTATTAACTTAAATATTGATCCAAGCTGGTTTAGCGAGTATCTATCTAATCGTAAACAGTCCATACGTTTTAACAACATTATCTCTGTGCCAAAAAATGTATCATTTGGTGTTCCACAGGGATCAGTACTTGGTCCTATCCTCTTCTCCATTTACGTAAATGATCTATCTTCTTTCATTTCTGACTGTCTAGTCGTACAATATGCAGATGACACTCAACTACTCCTTAGTGGTGATATTAATAATCTCCCAGAGCTAACTTTAAGAGCAGAAAAAACACTGTCAAAAATTAAAACCTATTTCCAAGAAATTGGGCTGTTAATTAACGAAAGTAAAACACAGTGCATATTTATTGGTTCAAGGTTCCACATAGCACAAATTCCAGAAAACACAACAATTAATTTTTGCGACAATATTATCACACCTAGCAAAACAGTCAAAAACCTAGGAATTCACTTTGATAACCACATGTTGTTTGATTCCCACATAGATAAAGTATGCAAAAAGGTTACAGGAACATTAATGTACTTATCACGTATAAAAGACAATTTTGAGACTACCACTCGAATAACTGTTGTTGAATCTCTAGCCCTAAGTCACATTAATTACTGCAAACTGTTTGGGGAGCTACCACTAAGACTCAGATAAACAGAATACAGAAGCTTATTAATTTTGCAGCTCGAGTTGCCCTGGGAGGAATAAGAAAATATGACCACATCACACCAGCTCTCAATAAACTTGGGTGGCTGCGGGCAGAAAATAAGGTCGCTTATGCTATTTATGTTTTTGTATTCAAAATTTTGGACCATCATTATCCTAGTTGGCTATTTGATTTAAAAACAGTCAGGGATATAAGGGGAACCAACACAAGACAGAGCAGTGAGCTCTTTATTCATAGAACAAACACAGAAGCAGGTTCAAAGATGATCACTATCAAAGGGCCAACACTCTGGAATAATATTCCAGAGCATCTTAAAAATGCATCCTCTTTCACAGCTTTCAAAGGCAAACTATATAGTTTTCTTTTGGACAAATAGTTGCTGCTCATTAAGAAATAATTATTCTCATTGTAAGGAAACAAATATGGAAATGATGCCGATAATAACGATCCTGTATCTAGTGGCATACTTACTACTTTATTATTAACATTATTGTAACATTTTTATTACAGCATTATTATTTTCTGTGAAAGCTACATTTAATTTAACTATATGTCTAACCCTCTTATTTGTTAGTTTAATTACATGTCTACTTATAAGTTACTATTAATGTTGAATAACCATTGTACAAAATGGAAATAAATGTTTTTGTTTGTTTTGTTTGTTTTGTCCTGAAGTTCTCTACCATTGTTCTCGTTTCTTACTTTCTTCACAATCTTTGCATCATCTCCACACATATTCATGAATGAATTTACAGACTCTGGTAGGTCATTTACATTTTTTTTTTAAGAGTGTGACACCGGGACAGGCAGAAATTGCCCTCATCAACAAAGGCCCGGGCACGAGAAAATACCAAGACGAAGGAAAAGAAAAAGGTTAAGGGCAAGGCAGAGATGAGGTAATGTCACACAAAGGAAAACGACAGACAGAAAAAACAGTCAAAGTAAAGAGGACCCAGAGATATGGAGGACTAGGCTCTGAGATGACGATAGATCTGCTTTTTGAAGGATGAAAGGTCATAAGAACTAGGAAAGACAGAAGGAGGAAGAGAGTTCCAGAGTCTGGAGGTAGATGGGAAGAAGCAGTCGCTGCACCGACCAATCTGCGAGCTACAAATCTCCACACAGTACCTGTGAGATGAGGCCGCTTGACGAGTGTTACGCGGCCTCGGCAGTGGAGGAGGGATGCAACTCGCCAATTCATCAGAGCAGCGTTGGAAGTAGTAGCAATAGATAAGCAAAAGGGAAGATACCTTACAGCGAAGAGAGAGAGAATCCAGGTTAGAAGTAAGAGAAGGATCATTAATGAGTCTGACTGCCTTAGATTCAACCCTATCAAGAAGATAAGTAAAGGAAGAAGCACCCATATGTGTGAGCAGTATTCTAAGCAGGGGCGGATAAGACCTTTGTAAATTTTAAGTAACTGCAATGAGGAAAAGTAATAATGAAAACGAAACAAAACCCCCAATTTTTTGGATGAAGATTTAGAAATTTGGATTACGTGATTCCTCCAAGACAAGTTAGAGGCTATATGGATTCCTAATATATTGATAGAGTTAAGAGGGTAAATTTCATTAGTTTCGAAGACAATAGGGTTATCAGGAGGAGAAGAAGATAAAGAGATAACCAGAAACTGTGTCTTGGAGGCATTGAATTTAACTAAATTTTGAGTGCCCCATTCAGATACTCTCTGCAAATCGGAGTTAAGAGTAGAAGAAAGAGTGATACGAGATTGATTACGAGTAACAGATGAAGGTTGTGAAGAAAAGGCAGAGGAAAAGTGAAGGGTAGAATCATCGGCAAAGGCATGAAGAAGAGAGGAAGATGGGGATTGTAGAAGATCATTGATGAAGAGAAGGAAGAGAGTAGGTGAAAGAACAGAGCCCTGTGGAACACCACTGGACACAGAGAAAGGGCTAGATGTCGCGCCATCAACAACTACAGATATAGAACGGTCAGTAAGAAAACTGGAAATCAGAGAACAGAAAGAAGGGGTAAAGCCATAGGCAGGGAGTTTGGCCAACAGAGCCTTGTGCCAGACTCTGTCAAAAGCCTTAGAGATATCAAGGGTGACGACAAAGGATTCCCAATAGTTCCTCAGAGAAGATGACCATACATGAGTAAGATAGGACAGGAGATCACCAGTGGATCTTGCCTTGCGGAAGCCGTACTGGTGATCGGAGATAAGTGAGTTAGATTCAAGGCGTTTCAAGAAGTGAGAACTGAGCAAAGTTTTGAAAACTTTAGCAATAGAGGAGGTTAGAGCAATAGGTCAGTAGTTAGAAGGAATAGAGCGGTCACCCTTCTTAGGAACAGGTTGAACTAGAGCATGCTTCCAAGATGAAGGATAGATACTGGTTGACAGAATGAGGCGAAAAAGACGGCAAAGCACGGGAGCCAGTTCATCTGCAAACTCCTTAAGGAACCTTGCAGGGATACCATCGGGACCAGATGCCTTGTTTGTCTTTAATGAGCGAAGAACCTTATGAACTTTGCGTGAAGAAAGGATAAGGGAGGGCATAGGGTTAGAGAGGGGAAAAGACTGAGGAACAGGTGCGCTGGAATCGTTGATAGAAGAGTTGGCAGAAAAATGAGAGCCAAAGAGAGTGGCTTTGTCAGTGGGAGAGCAAGCTATAGAACCATCAGAACGAATGAGAGGGGGAAAGCTTGAGTTACAGAAGTTTTTGGAGAGGTTTTTGGCTAAGGACCAGAAGCATTTGTCAGTGGGAGAGGAGTTAAGGTCATCAACTTTCCTTCTTATAAAGGAAGCCTTAGACCTTCGAATCTGAGCTGTACAGCGATTCCTAGCTATAATAAAAGCAGAGCGGGTTAAATCGGAAGGAGAGGCTTGGTAAGATCGGTGAGCCTGATTCCTAACCTGGATAGCCATGGAGCAGGCACGGTCAAACCAAGGTTTAGGGTGAGAGAAAGTTTTTGTAGAAGAGGGGATATACGCCTCCATTCCCGCGGTCATGATCTCGGCAACTTTTACAGCTACCCGATCAGGGTTGCGTGACCGAAAGCAGTAGTCATCCCATGGAAAGTCAAAGAGAAAGTTACGCAAATTTTCATATTGAGTTCTCTCGAAGTGCCAAAGGCGGCATTGAGTAGGAGAGATTGGTGGTGGGGGAGCGAAAATGGAAGAGACAGAGATCAGGAAGTGGTCAGATTTACCAAGAGGGGAAAGCACGGAATAAGAGTAGTTTGAAGGGTTAGAAGTAAAAAAAAGGTCAAGAGTGTTTGCAGCATGTTTGTGACGATCAGGAACACGAGTAGGATGTTTGATAATTTGCTCCAGATCGTGAGTTATAGAGAAAGCAAGAGCCTCGCTTCCTCCCACATCAGTGTGAGAACAAAAGTGACCCTAAAACTGAACCCTGTGGAACTCCACTACTAACTCTTCTCCAATAAGACACTGAGTGTCATACTCTAACCCTCTGTTCTCCTTCTTCTAAGTAAGTTTTTATCCAATCCAAGACATTTCCACCTATCCTAGCCATTGCTTGCAGCTTCCTAATAAGTCTCCCATGTGGAACAGTGTCAAACACTTTCTGGAAGTCTAGGAATATGCAATCTGCCCAGCCCTCTCTTTCCTATAAGATTCGACTTACCTCATCATAAAATTCTAATAAGTTTGTTACTGTTGATCTACCTTCTCTGAAGCCATGTTGCCTCACTGACAAAAAGTTGAAGGATTCCAAGTGAAGAGAGATATGTTTCCTCAGTAGTTTCTCCATAACTTTGCAAACTATGCTGGTCAAGAAAACTGGTCTATAGTTTAGAGCCGTATCCCTCCTTCCCTTTTTGAAGATAGGTATCACATTTGCTTGTTTCCAGCATCTTGGAATCTCCCCTGACTCCAGTGACTTTTTATATATGATACTTGTGATTACCTAATTGTGATTACCTAATTGTGATTACCTAATTGTGTTTACGGGAAAGAGCCCAAAGCTCGTATCTTCCCGTCTCCTCATCGGTTCCATTTTAGACTTAGTGATACTTATCATACCTGTCCTTAAAACTATGCATTGAGATAGCATTAACTACCTCCTCGCTTAGCCAATTCCAATTATCAACTACTCTTACACTGAAAAAGTATTTCCTTACATCCTGCAAAGAAGTTTTCTTATGAAGCTTCAAACTATGACCTCTAGTTCTAGAGCCAGCCATATCAAAATATTGATCCCTATCCACTCTATCATAACCATAAGGGAATTTAAAGACTGTCACCATATCCCCCCTCACTCTTCTAGCTTCCAGTGATGGTAACTCTAATTCCCTCAGCCTCTCATCATAACTGAGATTGCGTATTTCTGGCACCAGTTTCGTGGCATGTCTTTGAACTTTTTCAAGCTTAGCTATGTGCTTTTTCAAGTGCGGATTCCAAAAGGGGGCTGCATATTCGAGTTTTGGCCTCACATAGGTTACATAAATATTTCTGAACATTTCCTTGTCCATGTGCCTGAAGGCTACCCTTACATTTGATAAGAATGCATATGCTGCCCTTACTATGCCATTTATATGCATTTCTGGAGACAAATCTGCTGGTATGTTTACTCGTAGATCTCTCTCATTTTCTGTCTCTTGAAGTTGTACTCCAGCCACCGAGTAGTCAAGCTTGGGCCTTCTTGCATTTGTACCCATTCTCATTACCTTACATTTTGAAGTATTGAATTTCATTAGCCACTTTTCTTACCACTCATGCAGATTATTTAGATCCTCCTGAAGTTCTCTACCAATATTCTCATTTTTTACTTTCTTCACAATCTTTGCATCATCCGCAAACATATTCATGAATGAATTTACAGACCCTGGTAGGTCATTTACATATACAAGGAACAAAGGTGGCCCTAAAACTGAACCCTGTACAAGAACTCCACTACTAACTCTTCTTCATTCAGACACTGAGTGTCTTACTCTAACCCTCTGTTCCCTTCCTTTTAAGTAAGTTTTTATCCATTCCAAAACATTTCCACCTATTCTAGCCATTGATTGCAGCTTCCTAATAAGTCTTCCATGTGGAACAGTGTCAAATGCTTTCTGGAAATCTAGGAATATGCAATCTGCCCAGCGCTCTCTTTCCTGTAAGATTCGGCTTACCTCATCATAAAATTCTAATAAGTTTGTTACTGTTGATCTACCTTCTCTGAAGCCATGTTGCCTCACTGACAAAAAGTTGAAGGATTCCAAGTGAAGAGAGATATGTTTCCTCAGTAGTTTCTCCATAACTTTGCAAACTATGCTGGTCAAGGAAACTGGTCTATAGTTTAGAGCCGTATCCCTCCTTCCCTTTTTGAAGATAGGTATCACATTTGCTTGTTTCCAGCATCTTGGAATCTCCCCCGACTCCAGTGACTTTTTATATATGATACTTGTGATTACCTAATTGTGATTACCTAATTGTGATTACCTAATTGTGTTTACGGGAAAGAGCCCAAAGCTCGTATCTTCCCGTCTCCTCATCGGTTCCATTTTAGACTTAGTGATACTTATCATACCTGTCCTTAAAACTATGCATTGAGATAGCATTAACTACCTCCTCGCTTAGCCAATTCCAATTATCAACTACTCTTACACTGAAAAAGTATTTCCTTACATCCTGCAAAGAAGTTTTCTTATGAAGCTTCAAACTATGACCTCTAGTTCTAGAGCCAGCCATATCAAAATATCGATCCCTATCCACTCTATCATAACCATAAGGGAATTTAAAGTCTGTCACCATATCCCCCCTCACTCTTCTAGCTTCCAGTGATGGTAACTCTAATTCCCTCAGCCTCTCATCATAACTGAGATTGCGTATTTCTGGCACCAGTTTCGTGGCATGTCTTTGAACTTTTTCAAGCTTAGCTATGTGCTTTTTCAAGTGCGGATTCCAAAAGGGGGCTGCATATTCGAGTTTTGGCCTCACATAGGTTACATAAATATTTCTGAACATTTCCTTGTCCATGTGCCTGAAGGCTACCCTTACATTTGATAAGAATGCATATGCTGCCCTTACTATGCCATTTATGTGCATTTCTGGAGACAAATCTGCTGGTATGTTTACTCGTAGATCTCTCTCATTTTCTGTCTCTTGAAGTTGTACTCCAGCCACCGAGTAGTCAAGCTTGGGCCTTCTTGCATTTGTACCCATTCTCATTACCTTACATTTTGAAGTATTGAATTTCATTAGCCACTTTTCTGACCACTCATGCAGATTATTTAGATCCTCCTGAAGTTCTCTACCATTATTCTCATTTTTTACTTTCTTCACAATCTTTGCATCATCCGCAAACATATTCATGAATGAATTTACAGACCCTGGTAGGTCATTTACATATACAAGGAACAAAGGTGGTCCTAAAACTGAACCCTGTACAAGAACTCCACTACTAACTCTTCTTCATTCAGACACTGAGTGTCTTACTCTATGTTTGATGCTCCTTAAATTGGAGATATTTATAGATAAATGAGGCACAATAAAATAGGAGACAGAAACGGCATTAAGAATGTTCTTGTCTGCCCCCTAGTGGGCATCTTTATTACTTTCAATGTAAACAAAACATGGATTCGTTCATTAACAAAATAACAATTATATCAAATATTGTAACATCCCTCTTTTTATGAAGAAAAAAAAATAAGTTATCATCTTGAAAACAGAAAAATAAATCACTCTTTGTAAACAACAAAATCATTATATTTAGAGGGTAAAATATTCCTTGTACTCCTTGTGATTCTCTTTTGAGGAGTGAAAGACTCTTGAACTCTGAGATTCTCACTTGTTGGGTTCACATGTTTATCCTGTGGAATTTCAACCTGTTGCTGACTTTGTACTACATTACTAGAATCTTCACTACTGTGATACGAAACATTTCTTTCATTTGACTTATTAAGGTCTACTCTATTTCTTCTCAATAAACCAGCATCAGTTGAAATTTCATAAGATCTCTCGTCTAAACGTTCCTTCACAATACCTTTTTCCCAAGCTTTCTTTCCCATTACAGTGGGTTTTATTCTCACAACATCATCTTCCTGTAAAGGATCAAGATCTTTGGCATGCACATTGTAATATTTAGCGGACCTGCTATTTCTATAATGTCTGTTAATCTTAATTTTATCTACATTGATCTCAGATGGTTTCAACAACTTTGAAGAAACTGGGAGAAGAGTACGTGTGCGTCTCCCTAGGCTTTTTTGAGCCGGACTGTATTCATCACTGTGAGACGGACAATTACGGTAGTCTAATATTGCCAAATAAGGGTCATTATTGCTTTCTATGGCTTTTCTGAGTATGGACTTTGCAGTTTTTACAGCGGATTCTGCCTGTCCATTAGACTGAGGATGTTTAGGGCTTGACGTACAATGTTCTATATCCCACACTCTTATAAAATTCTGAAATATATCACTTGTAAATTGAGTTCCACAGTCACTAACTAAGATGGAAGGAGTACCATACCTTGCAAAATGTGCTTTTAGCTTACGTATAACAGTAGATGCTTTTATATCTTCTAACCTATCAATTTCCCAGAAATTACTGAAATAGTCTACTGTTACAAGATAAAACTGATTACTCAATTCAAAAATATCTGTGCCAACTTTCTCCCATGGCCTATCAGACACTTCATGTGGCATAAGAGTTTCTTTCTGCTGAGATTTTTGAAATTTGCAACAGATTTCACATTGAAAAATATGTTCTTTAATATCACCATTCATACCAGGCCAATATACACACTCACGAGCCCTTCGTAGACAACTTTCTACGCCAATGTGACTAGAGTGAATAGCCTGTTTAATTTCTTTCCTCAAATTGGCAGGAATCACAACTCTATCACCTTTAAATACAAGTCCATTCTGTATAGAAAGTTCATCTCTAATATGATAATAAGGCAAAACAGTTATAGGTACATTACATTTATACTCTGGCCACCCATTTGTTATCATATTTGTCACTTCAAGCAAAATTTCATCACTGGCCACAGCATCACGAATTTTCTTTAACCTGTCTTCCCTAATAGGCAAATAAGATACAACATTAACATATTCAAAATCATTACCATTTTCAGTTTCACTAAGAAATGATCGAGACAGCAAATCTGCTATATGCATGTTCTTACCAGCAGTATGCTTAAGTTCAATATCGTATTGTTGTGCAGTCAATAACATGCCTTGTAGCCTCTTTGGTGCTCTATCTAATGGTTTCAAGATTATACTCTGAAGTGGTTTGTGATCAGTTATAACCAAAGTATGTTGTCCAAAAGTGTACTGATGGAATTTCTTTAAAGCAAACACAATAGCCAGCATTTCTTTCTCTATCTGAGCATACCTTGTTTCCGTGTCAGTTAGAGCTCTGCTTGCATAAGACAACGGTTTACCACCTTGCATTAGAACTGCACCAAGTCCACATTTGCTAGCATCACACTGTATAACTAGCTGTTTATTTTGATCATAATAAGCAAGAATTGGAGTCTTAGTGATGCAACACTTAATTTTCTCAAAAGCTCTAGCCTGTTCATCACCCCAACACCATTCTTTGTCTTTACGTAAAAGTTGTCGTATGGGCACCATCAGGTCAGAGAGTCTAGGCATGAATTTTGACAAATAGTTTATCATTCCACTAAAGCATTGAATCTCAGTGACATTAGTTGGAGCTTTCATCGATACAATTGCTTCAATTTTACTGGGATCTGGCTTAAGGCCTTCATTAGTTATTACATGTCCAAGAAATGTTATCTCACTCTTTCTTATTTCAGCCTTTTCTCTGTTAAGACGGATACCATGCTTACGACATCGTTCCAGTAAATTTCTTAAATTTTCATCATGATCTAACTGTGCTTCTTCTAGAGAATTACCTATTCCATATACCAAAATGTCATCAGCAATGCATATTATTCCTAGCAAACCATCTAAAGAGTTCTGCAGTCGTTTCTGAAAAACTTCACTACTGATTGCTAGGCCAAAGGGCAGTCTAAGCCAACGATATCTTCCAAAAGGGGTTTGAAAGGTAGTTAAATGACTTGACTCTTCATCCAAAACACAGTGCCAATATCCATTTCTTAAATCTAGTTTAGAGAACACTTTAGCTTGTGCTAATTCAGGTAAAACATCATCAATAATTGGCAAAGGATGCATTTCTCTAATTATGGCTTTATTTAATTGCTGAGGATCTATGCAAATTCTTATGTCTTCACTATTTTTCTTAGAAGCTACTACCATGCGACTCACCCATTCAGTTGGTTCGTCTACTTTACAAATGACATTTTGTTTCTCTAACTCAGATAATTTGGATTTTACCTTCCTTTTAAGTTGAATTGGCACTCTACATGAAGATATAGCAAATGGCTTGACTTCTTTGTCTAAAGTCATATGTACCACCCCAGGTAACTTACCAACTTCATTACAAAATACATCTGAATATTCCTGAAAAACATCAGTATTACAAGATTCACTGTGTACAGAACATATGTTATCATAATTGATGGTAAGGAAACCCATCTGTTCTGATGCACGTTTTCCTAACAAAGGCATATAATTCTCAGCCACTATAATAAACTCAACATTATATCTCTTTGAATTTATCTCATTTTTCACTTTAATTCTACATTTTCCAACTGGTTTGGCTGCAGAATTATTCCACATTTCTAGTTGTAACCCTTCACTAGATTCAATTTTTACATTATTGGGAACCATATTTCGAGGTAACACATTTACACCTGCTCCGCTATCGATTTGAAATTTGACACTATTTTCACCAACTTTCAGATTGGTATATAGATATTTGGATTTCTTTGACACTTTATTCACTTTCATCACTTGCTGTGTACAGGGATTATCATTTTTGTTCACCGTCGTTTCTTCTGGCTCTCCACGTCTCGTCTGCAACTTGACACCTAGGATATATTCGGCTGGAGTATCTGAACTGGAATCGTCACCGTCCACTGCATTCACACCCATCTTCTTAGATGCTTGTGCATGTCCATTTTTCTCCAAACATTGAGATTCGAAGTGATTCAGCCTGTTGCAGTAGTTGCATCTCTCTCCATAGGCTGGACATTTCTTCTTACTCCACACGTGTCTTGTTCCGCAGAACTTACATTTTCGTAGAGCCGTATCCTTCGTTGACAAACTTTGGTTTGACTTAGGCCTATACTGGTTCTTGTTCACAAAACTTGGGTCCTCACTCTTTCGGTCTGCTGAATGTCTACTAGGCCTACTCTGCTTAAAGTTGTTTGTCGATTTAACTTTATTTATGACCGACTTTGCTGTATTTTCTCTTTTTATCATTTGCATTTGTCTCTGCGATGCTTGATGTGCCTCACAAATTTTGAGCGTATCTATCAGTGAAATACATTCTTCTCTCAGAAATTTCTCTCTGAGTTTATCTTCTTTACAGCCAAAAACAATTTGATCACGAATTGCCTCATCTTTTTCTGCTGCAAAATCACAATCCTTAACCATAGTTTTTATTCTAGTAATAAATTCATCCAGGTTCTCATCAGCTTTCTGAGTACAGCATCTAAACCTATATCTTAATGCTATTATTAGCTTCCTAGGGGCAAAATGCTCATCTAGCTTCTGTAATACCACGTTTAAGTCCTTGCTAGGGTCATCACGAGTTCCACTCTCCCCTACAATAACGGGACCAAACTCTATAGCATTATACACTCGAAGCAATTCGTCACCCCCATGGGTCAAAAGTAATGCTACCTTCACTTCACTTGGTTTATCATTTAAACCTGCTGCAAGTATATACAGCTCGAATTTTTGACGAAAAAATCGCCAATCTTGCTCACTTTCGCTCTTTAATGCGAATTTATCAGGAGGGGCTAGATTAGCTGTCGCCATGTCGGTTGGTAGTCTTATTTACTTAATCAAACAGAAATATCCTGGATAATACGTAATGCCTTATATTTAAAATGAACAGCAAACCATACTTAGTCTATTGAGCGCTGCCACCATGTTTGATGCTCCTTAAATTTGGAGATATTTATAGATAAATGAGGCACAATAAAATAGGAGACAGAAACGGCATTAAGAATGTTCTTGTCTGCCCCCTAGTGGGCATCTTTATTACTTTCAATGTAAACAAAACATGGATTCGTTCATTAACAAAATAACAATTATATCAAATATTGTAACACTCTAACCCTCTGTTCCCTTCCTTTTAAGTAAGTTTTTATCCATTCCAAAACATTTCCACCTATTCTAGCCATTGATTGCAGCTTCCTAATAAGTCTCCCATGTGGAACAGTGTCAAATGCTTTCTGGAAGTCTAGGAATATGCAATCTGCCCAGCCCTCTCTTTCCTGTAAGATTCGGCTTACCTCATCATAAAATTCTAATAAGTTTGTTACTGTTGATCTACCTTCTCTGAAGCCATGTTGCCTCACTGACAAAAAGTTGAAGGATTCCAAGTGAAGAGAGATATGTTTCCTTAGTAGTTTCTCCATAACTTTGCAAACTATGCTGGTCAAGGAAACAGGTCTATAGTTCAGAGCCGTATCCCTCCTTCCCTTTTTGAAGATAGGTATCACATTTGCTTGTTTCCAGCATCTTGGAATCTCCCCGACTCCAGTGACTCCTTAAATATGATACTTAGTGCCACTGATATTGTGTTTGCGCATTTTTTAAGCACATGAGGGGATATGTCATCAGGACCTGTAGCTTTATGAACATCTAAATCCATCAGCGCTTTGCATACCTCTGTGGCTGTAAGGTTGATGTTCTCTAATACCGGCCCTTGAGCTTCTATCACTGCAATCTGAGGGGGTGGGGTATTTTATACTGTAAATACTGACTGAAACTCCTTGTTCAATTCTTTGCAGATCTCTTCATCCGTCTCACTGATGCTTCCATCCGCTCTCTTTAGCCTTAAAACCTGTTCTTTTACCTTCAGTTTTCCTCTGATAAAGCTGTGGAAAAGCTTGGGATTTTCTTTAGCCTTCTTGGTGATGTCCCTCTCATAGTCTCTCTCTGCCTCTCTCCTTTTACTTAGGTAGTCATTTCTTGCTCTTTTGTAGGTTTGCCAGGCATTTATGTTTTATCTCCTCCTATACCTTTTCCAGCATTTGTCTCTCCACTCCTTAGCTCTTTTACACCCATTATCGAACAATTTCTCTCTGGCATGAATTACACCTACTTTGGTGACAGGTATGCAGCAATCTACTATCTTCCCATATTTCTCACAAAAGATGTCATACATTTCTTGTACAGATTTGTTGTAAAATAAGGTTCTCCAGTCAATAACTGCAAAAAGCTCATTCATTTTGATGTAATCTCCTTTCGGATAGTTCCTCCTCATGTCCTCAGTGCCTCTACTCCCAGGAAGAATATCTTCAATGATAAACTCCATCAACAACACACAGTGGTCACTCTTTCCAATTGGTGGTTCATACTCAATTTTTTCAATATCCAACATATTATCTGTGAACACTAGATCAAGTAGTGATGGCTCATCCCCACCCCTGGCCCTTGTTGGTTCCATTACATGTTGGTGTTGGAAATTCCCTTGTACGCAATCTAGGAATCTTGCCCCGAATGAGTCCTCACCACTGTGTGGGTCAAGATTTATCCAATCTATCTCTTTATGATTAAAGTCTCCCATAATCAAAATCCGACATTTTTTTTCCCGTGCCATGTTAACAACTGAGTTTATGACTTCAATAGTACCTATATGACTTTCCTCATAAACTTCAAGCCTATTTTGGTTCCTTGGTGGGTTGTATACAACAGTGTGATTACCTAATTGTGATTACCTAATTGTGTTTACGGGAAAGAGCCCAAAGCTCGTATCTTCCCGTCTCCTCATCGGTTCCATTTTAGACTTAGTGATACTTATCATACCTGTCCTTAAAACTATGCATTGAGATAGCATTAACTACCTCCTCGCTTAGCCAATTCCAATTATCAACTACTCTTACACTGAAAAAGTATTTCCTTACATCCTGCAAAGAAGTTTTCTTATGAAGCTTCAAACTATGACCTCTAGTTCTAGAGCCAGCCATATCAAAATATCGATCCCTATCCACTCTATCATAACCATAAGGGAATTTAAAGACTGTCACCATATCCCCCCTCACTCTTCTAGCTTCCAGTGATGGTAACTCTAATTCCCTCAGCCTCTCATCATAACTGAGATTGCGTATTTCTGGCACCAGTTTCGTGGCATGTCTTTGAACTTTTTCAAGCTTAGCTATGTGCTTTTTCAAGTGCGGATTCCAAAAGGGGGCTGCATATTCGAGTTTTGGCCTCACATAGGTTACATAAATATTTCTGAACATTTCCTTGTCCATGTGCCTGAAGGCTAGCCTTACATTTGATAAGAATGCATATGCTGCCCTTACTATGCCATTTATATGTATTTCTGGAGACAAATCTGCCAGTATGTTTACTCGTAGATCTCTCTCATTTTCTGTCTCTTGAAGTTGTACTCCAGCCACCGAGTAGTCAAGCTTGGGCCTTCTTGCACTTGTACCCATTCTCATTACCTTACATTTTGAAGTATTGAATTTCATTAGTGTGTGTGTGTGTGTTTGTGTGTGTGTGATTACCTAATTGTGGTTACCTAATTGTGTTTACGGGAAAGAGCCCAAAGCTCGTATCTTCCCGTCTCCTGATCGCTTACATTTTAGACTTAGTGATACTTATCATACCTGTCCTTAAAACTATGGATTGAGATAGCATTAACTACCTCCTCGCTTAGCCAATTCCAATTATCAACTACTCTTACACTGAAAAAGTATTTCCTTACATCCTGCAAAGAAGTTTTCTTTCGAAGCTTCAAACTATGACCTCTAGTTCTAGAGCCAGCCATATCAAAATATCGATCCCTATCCACTCTATCATAACCATGAAGGAATTTAAAGACTGTCACCATATCCCCCCTCACTCTTCTAGCTTCCAGTGATGGTAACTCTAATTCCCTCAGCCTCTCATCATAACTGAGATTGCGTATTTCTGGCACCAGTTTCGTGGCATGTCTTTGAACTTTTTCAAGCTTAGCTATGTGCTTTTTCAAGTGCGGATTCCAAAAGGGGGCTGCATATTCGAGTTTTGGCCTCACATAGGTTACATAAATATTTCTGAACATTTCCTTGTCCATGTGCATGAAGGCTACCCTTACATTTGATAAGAATGCATATGCTGCCCTTACTATGCCATTTATATGTATTTCTGGAGACAAATCTGCTGGTATGTTTACTCGTAGATCTCTCTCATTTTCTGTCTCTTGAAGTTGTACTCCAGCCACCGAGTAGTCAAGCTTGGGCCTTCTTGCATTTGTACCCATTCTCATTACCTTACATTTTGAAGTATTGAATTTCATTAGCCACTTTTCTGACCACTCATGCAGATTATTTAGATCCTCCTGAAGTTCTCTACCATTATTCTCGTTTTTTACTTTCTTCACAATCTTTGCATCATCTGCAAACATATTCATGAATGAATTTACAGACTCTGGTAGGTCATTTACATATACAAGGAACAAAGGTGGCCCTAAAACTGAACCCTGTACAAGAACTCCACTACTAACTCTTCTCCATCCAGACACTGAGTGTCTTACTCTAACCCTCTGTTCCCTTCCCTTTAAGTAAGTTTTTATCCATTCCAAAACATTTCCACCTATTCTAGCCATTGATTGCAGCTTCCTAATAAGTCTCCCATGTGGAACAGTGTCAAACGCTTTCTGGAAGTCTAGGAATATGCAATCTGCCCAGCCCTCTCTTTCCTGTAAGATTCGGCTTACCTCATCATAAAATTCTAATAAGTTTGTTACTGTTGATCTACCTTCTCTGAAGCCATGTTGCCTCACTGACAAAAAGTTGAAGGATTCCAAGTGAAGAGATATATGTTTCCTTAGTAGTTTCTCCATAACTTTGCAAACTATGCTGGTCAAGGAAACAGGTCTATAGTTCAGAGCCGTATCCCTCCTTCCCTTTTTGAAGATAGGTATCACATTTGCTTGTTTCCAGCATCTTGGAATCTCCCCGACTCCAGTGACTCCTTAAATATGATACTTAGTGCCACTGATATTGTGTTTGCGCATTTTTTAAGCACATGAGGGGATATGTCATCAGGACCTGTAGCTTTATGAACATCTAAATTCATCAACGCTTTGCATACCTCTGTGGCTGTAAGGTTGATGTTCTCTAATACCGGCCCTTGAGCTTCTATCACTGCAATCTGAGGGGGTGGGGTATTTTCTACTGTAAATACTGACTGAAACTCCTTATTCAATTCTTTGCAGATCTCTTCATCCGTCTCACTGATGCTTCCATCCGCTCTCTTTAGCCTTAAAACCTGTTCTTTTACCTTCAGTTTTCCTCTGATAAAGCTGTGGAAAAGCTTGGGATTTTCTTTAGCCTTCTTGGTGATGTCCCTCTCATAGTCTCTCTCTGCCTCTCTCCTTTTACTTAGGTAGTCATTTCTTGCTCTTTTGTAAGTTTGCCAGGCATTTATGTTTTATCTCCTCCTATACCTTTTCCAGCATTTGTCTCTCCACTCCTTAGCTCTTTTACACCCATTATCGAACCATTTCTCTCTGGCATGAATTACACCTACTTTGGTGACAGGTATGCAGCAATCTACTATCTTCCCATATTTCTCACAAAAGATGTCATACATTTCTTGTACAGATTTGTTGTAAAATAAGGTTCTCCAGTCAATAACTGCAAAAAGCTCATTCATTTTGATGTAATCTCCTTTCGGATAGTTCCTCATCATGTCCTCAGTGCCTCTACTCCCAGGAAGAATATCTTCAATGATAAACTCCATCAACAACACACAGTGGTCACTCTTTCCAATTGGTGGTTCATACTCAATTTTTTCAATATCCAACACATTATCTGTGAACACTAGATCAAGTAGTGATGGCTCATCCCCACCCCTGGCTCTTGTTGGTTCCATTACATGTTGGTGTAGGAAATTCCCTTGTATGCAATCTAGGAATCTTGCCCCGAATGAGTCCTCACCACTGTGTGGGTCAAGATTTATCCAATCTATCTCTTTATGATTAAAGTCTCCCATAATCAAAATCCGACATTTTTTTTCCCGTGCCATGTTAACAACTGAGTTTATGACTTCAATAGTACCTATATGACTTTCCTCATAAACTTCAAGCCTATTTTGGTTCCTTGGTGGGTTGTATACAACAGTGTGATTACCTAATTGTGATTACCTAATTGTGTTTACGGGAAAGAGCCCAAAGCTCGTATCTTCCCGTCTCCTGATCGCTTCCATTTTAGACTTAGTGATACTTATCGTACCTGTCCTTAAAACTATGGATTAAGATAGCATTAACTACCTCCTCGCTTAGCCAATTCCAATTATCAACTACTCTTACACTGAAAAAGTATTTCCTTACATCCTGCAAAGAAGTTTTCTTACGAAGCTTCAAACTATGACCTCTAGTTCTAGAGCCAGCCATATCGAAATATCGATCCCTATCCACTCTATCATAACCATGAAGGAATTTAAAGACTGTCACCATATCCCCCCTTACTCTTCTAGCTTCGAGTGATGGTAAGTCTAATTCCCTCAGCCTCTCATCATAACTGAGATTGCGTATTTCTGGCACCAGTTTCGTGGCATGTCTTTGAACTTTTTCAAGCTTAGCTATGTGCTTTTTCAAGTGCGGATTCCAAAAGGGGGCTGCATATTCGAGTTTTGGCCTCACATAGGTTACATAAATATTTCTGAACATTTCCTTGTCCATGTGCCTGAAGGCTACCCTTACATTTGAGAAGAATGCATATGCTGCCCTTACTATGCCATTTATATGTATTTCTGGAGACAAATCTGCCAGTATGTTTACTCGTAGATCTCTCTCATTTTCTGTCTCTTGAAGTTGTACTCCAGCCACCGAGTAGTCAAGCTTGGGCCTTCTTGCACTTGTACCCATTCTCATTACCTTACATTTTGAAGTATTGAAGTTCATTAGTGTGTGTGTGTGTGTGTTTGTGTGTGTGATTACTTAATTGTGGTTACCTAATTGTGTTTACGGGAAAGAGCCCAAAGCTCGTATCTTCCCGTCTCCTGATCGCTTCCATTTTAGACTTAGTGATACTTATCATACCTGTCCTTAAAACTATGCATTGAGATAGCATTAACTACCTCCTCGCTTAGCCAATTCCAATTATCAACTACTCTTACACTGAAAAAGTATTTCCTTACATTCTGCAAAGAAGTTTTCTTACGAAGCTTCAAACTATGACCTCTAGTTCTAGAGCCAGCCATATCAAAATATCGATCCCTATCCACTCTATCATAACCATGAAGGAATTTAAAGACTGTCACCATATCCCCCCTCACTCTTCTAGCTTCCAGTGATGGTAACTCTAATTCCCTCAGCCTCTCATCATAACTGAGATTGCGTATTTCTGGCACCAGTTTCGTGGCATGTCTTTGAACTTTTTCAAGCTTAGCTATGTGCTTTTTCAAGTGCGGATTCCAAAAGGGGGCTGCATATTCGAGTTTTGGCCTCACATAGGTTACATAAATATTTCTGAACATTTCCTTGTCCATGTGCCTGAAGGCTACCCTTACATTTGATAAGAAAGCATATGCTGCCCTTACTATGCCATTTATATGTATTTCTGGAGACAAATCTGCCAGTATGTTTACTCGTAGATCTCTCTCATTTTCTGTCTCTTGAAGTTGTACTCCAGCCACCGAGTAGTCAAGCTTGGGCCTTCTTGCACTTGTACCCATTCTCATTACCTTACATTTTGAAGTATTGAATTTCATTAGCCACTTTTCTGACCACTCATGCAGATTATTTAGATCCTCCTGAAGTTCTCTACCATTGTTCTCATTTTTTACTTTCTTCACAATCTTTGCATCATCTGCAAACATATTCATGAATGAATTTACAGACTCTGGTAGGTCATTTACATATACAAGGAACAAAAGTGGCCCTAAAACTGAACCCTGTGGAACTCCACTACTAACTCTTCTCCATTCAGACACTGAGTGTCTTACTCTAACCCTCTGTTCCCTTCCTTCTAAGTAAGTTTTTATCCATTCCAAAACATTTCCACCTATTCTAGCCATTGATTGCAGCTTCCTAATAAGTCTCCCATGTGGAACAGTGTCAAACGCTTTCTGGAAGTCTAGGAATATGCAATCTGCCCAGCCCTCTCTTTCCTGTAAGATTCGGCTTACCTCATCATAAAATTCTAATAAGTTTGTTACTGTTGATCTACCTTCGCTGAAGCCATGTTGCCTCACTGACAAAAAGTTGAAGGATTCCAAGTGAAGAGAGATATGTTTCCTTAGTAGTTTCTCCAAAACTTTGCAAACTATGCTGGTCAAGGAAACTGGTCTATAGTTCAGAGCCGTATCCCTCCTTCCCTTTTTGAAGATAGGTATCACATTTGCTTGTTTCCAGCATCTTGGAATCTCCCCCGACTCCAGTGACTCCTTAAATATGATACTTAGTGCCGTGTGTGTGTGTGTGTGATTACCTAATTGTGATTACCTAATTGTTTTTATGGGAAAGAGCCCAAAGCTCGTATCTTCCCGTCTCCTCATCGGTTCCATTTTATACTTAGTGATACTTATCATACCTGTCCTTAAAACTAGGGATTGAGATAGCATTAACTACCTCCTCGCTTAGCGAATTCCAATTATCATCTACTCTTACACTGAAAAAGTATTTCCTTACATCCTGCGAAGAAGTTTTCTTACGAAGCTTCAAACTGTGACCTCTAGTTCTAGAGCCAGCCATATCAAAATATCGATCCCTATCCACTCTATCATAACCATGAAGAAATTTAAAGACTGTCACCATATCCCCCCTCACTCTTCTAGCTTCCAGTGATGGTAACTCTAATTCCCTCAGCCTCTCATCATAACTGAGATTGCGTATATCTGGCACCAGTTTCGTGGCATGTCTTTGAACTTTTTCAAGCTTAGCTATGTGCTTTTTCAAGTGCGGATTCCAAAAGGGGGCTGCATATTCGAGTTTTGGCCTCACATAGGTTACATAAATATTTCTGAACATTTCCTTGTCCATGTGCCTGAAGGCTAGCCTTACATTTGATAAGAATGCATATGCTGCCCTTACTATGCCATTTATATGTATTTCTGGAGACAAATCTGCCAGTATGTTTACTCCTAGATCTCTCTCATTTTCTGTCTCTTGAAGTTGTACTCCAGCCACCGAGTAGTCAAGCTTGGGCCTTCTTGCACTTGTACCCATTCTCATTACCTTACATTTTGAAGTATTGAATTTCATTAGCCACTTTTCTGACCACTCATGCAGATTATTTAGATCCTCCTGAAGTTCTCTACCATTGTTCTCGTTTTTTACTTTCTTCACAATCTTTGCATCATCTGCAAACATATTCATGAATGAATTTACAGACTCTGGTAGGTCATTTACATATACAAGGAACAAAAGTGGCCCTAAAACTGAACCCTGTGGAACTCCACTACTAACTCTTCTCCATTCAGACACTGAGTGTCTTACTCTAACCCTCTGTTCCCTTCCTTTTAAGTAAGTTTTTATCCATTCCAAAACATTTCCACCTATTCTAGCCATTGATTGCAGCTTCCTAATAAGTCTCCCATGTGGAACAGTGTCAAATGCTTTCTGGAAGTCTAGGAATATGCAATCTGCCCAGCCCTCTCTTTCCTGTAAGATTCGACTTACCTCATCATAAAATTCTAATAAGTTTGTTACTGTTGATCTACCTTCTCTGAAGCCATGTTGCGTCACTGACAAAAAGTTGAAGGATTCCAAGTGAAGAGAGATATGTTTCCTTAGTAGTTTCTCCAAAACTTTGCAAACTATGCTGGTCAAGGAAACTGGTCTATTGTTCAGAGCCGTATCCCTCCTTCCCTTTTTGAAGATAGGTATCACATTTGCTTGTTTCCAGCATCTTGGAATCTCCCCCGACTCCAGTGACTCCTTAAATATGATACTTAGTGCCGTGTGTGTGTGTGTGTGATTACCTAATTGTGATTACCTAATTGTGTTTACGGGAAAGAGCCCAAAGCTCGTATCTTCCCGTCTCCTCATCGGTTCCATTTTATACTTAGTGATACTTATCATACCTGTCCCTAAAACTATGGATTGAGATAGCATTAACTACCTCCTCGCTTAGCGAATTCCAATTATCATCTACTCTTACACTGAAAAAGTATTTCCTTACATCCTGCAAAGAAGTTTTCTTACGAAGCTTCAAACTGTGACCTCTAGTTCTAGAGCCAGCCATATCAAAATATCAATCCCTATCCACTCTATCATAACCATGAAGGAATTTAAAGACTGTCACCATATCCCCCCTCACTCTTCTAGCTTCCAGTGATGGTAAGTCTAATTCCCTCAGCCTCTCATCATAACTGAGATTGCGTATTTCTGGCACCAGTTTCGTGGCATGTCTTTGAACTTTTTCAAGCTTAGCTATGTGCTTTTTCAAGTGCGGATTCCAAAAGGGGGCTGCATATTCGAGTTTTGGCCTCACATAGGTTACATAAATATTTCTGAACATTTCCTTGTCCATGTGCCTGAAGGCTACCCTTACATTTGATAAGAATGCATATGCTGCCCTTACTATGCCATTTATATGTATTTCTGGAGACAAATCTGCCAGTATGTTTACTCCTAGATCTCTCTCATTTTCTGTCTCTTGAAGTTGTACTCCAGCCACCGAGTAGTCAAGCTTGGGCCTTCTTGCACTTGTACCCATTCTCATTACCTTACATTCTGAAGTAATGAATTTCATTAGCCACTTTTCTGACCACTCATGCAGATTATTTAGATCCTCCTGAAGTTCTCTACCATTGTTCTCGTTTCCTACTTTCATCATAATCCTTGCGTGTGTGT
>JAXCGZ010014341.1:17500-20000 GCA_037179515.1 Halocaridina rubra | reverse complement strand
AATTTAAGGAAAAAGTCGGACCAATTGAAGTGGCCTATGGCCATATCACAGATGACAATAAAGTGATGTGTACATGTTTAAATGATTATTTCTTATCTGTATTTACCAATGAAAACTTGGAAAATATTCCGGAAGTAGAATCCATTTACAGAGACAGTCCAGATAAAATACTTAGTTCAATAAATATTACGAGAGAGGAGGTAATAAAAGAAATAGATAAATTAAAGGCTCATAAATCTCCGGGACCTGATGGAATATATGCTAGAATATTAAAGGAATGCAAGGAAGAGCTTAGTTGTCCACTAACTGCATTATTTAATAATTCAATAAAATTAGGATCGGTACCCATGGAGTGGAAATTGGCAGATGTGGTACCAATATTTAAAAAAGGAGAACGAGTTAAAGAGAATAATTATAGGCCGGTAAGTTTAACGTCAACAGTGGGTAAGATTCTAGAATCCATAATTGCAAACAAAATAAGGGCACATCTAGAATTACACAGACTGATAAAACTTTCACAACACGGGTTTCTTAGGGGTTTTTCGTGCCTTACAAACTTACTGTCTTTTTATTCAGAAGTTTACGAGGCAGTAGATTGTGGCAAAGAATGTGATACAATATATCTAGATTTTAGCAAAGCTTTTGATAGAGTTCCTCACAAAAGATTAGTTAAAAAGCTGGAAGCTCATGGTATAGGAGGAGCTGTTCTCAGATGGATCAAACAATGGTTAAAAGACAGAAAACAGAGGGTTTGCATAAATGGAGAGAAATCAGAGTGGGGCTCGGTTACTAGCGGGGTACCACAAGGCTCGGTACTGGGTCCCCTATTATTCATCGTATATCTAAATGATATGGATTCGGATATCAGTAGTAACCTAAGTAAATTCGCAGACGACACTAAAATAGGTAGAACTATAAATGGAAAAGAAGACATTCATGCTTTACAGGAAGATCTAAATAGATTATCTGAATGGTCGGACAAATGGCAAATGGAATTTAATGTTGAAAAATGTAAACTAGTTAAAATGGGTACTATAAAAGACAATACTAGTTATAAGCTAAATAACCATGAAATCATGAGTTCTCAGTGTGAAAGAGATTTGGGAGTTCTTGTGAGTAGTAGTCTTAAGCCAAGAGAGCAATGCACAGCAGTCAGAAATAAAGCAAACAGAATTTTTGGATTTATCTCAAGAAGCGTTAGCAATAGGACGGAAAAAGTTATTTTGCAGCTCTATCTTGCATTAGTTAGGCCCCATTTAGATTATGCTGTGCAATTCTGGTCACCCTATTATAGAATGGAAATTGAATCCTTGGAGAGAGTGCAGCGAAGAATGACCAAGATGATACACAATATCAGAAATCTACCATATGAGGACAGATTAAAAAAACTTAATCTACATTCTCTAGAGAGGCGAAGAGTTAAGGGAGATATGATTGAAGTGTATAAATGGTTTAAAGGGATTAACAAGGAGATATTAATAAAGTTTTAAAAATTCATGATCAAACCAGAACTCGCAATAATGGATTTAAGCTTGATAAATTTAGGTTCAGAAGGGAAATTGGTAAAAATTGGTTTGGTAATAGAGTAGCTGATGCATGGAACAAGCTTCCTAGTAGGATAGTAAATGCCAATACCTTAGACACCTTCAAATATAGATTAGATTGACATATGACAGATGTAGGGTGGGTATGAATAGGCTAGTGCTTATTAGAAAAATCATAAAAAGAAAAATAGAATAAATAAGTAGAGTAGAATAGAATAGGTTAAACATGCTGAAAATACAATTCAAAAATGGAGCTGCCTCGTGTGTGCCAGTAGGCATGTTGCAGTGTCCTCTATTCTTATGTTCTTATGTTCTTAAATAAAACTCTGGGTCTTGGGAGAACGGACGTGATTTTACTTTCGGAATCTACTTACAAACAGCTGATAAATCCCAAAGTTTAGAAGTTGTCTACACCTTACAGTTCCCGGCCCAAGTCAGCCATGATGCTGACTGATGACAGGAGGACTCGGTCTATCCTCTATGTAGCCTTTGACTGAACTTCTACTAACAAAATTATCTAATACTACTTAACTTATACCTCCCACACCTTTGCCAAGCTGTGAGTTACAAAAAGGAGGAAGAGATGGGATATCCTTCTGTTTATGCCTCGATCAATTGAGTTTGGATTTGGATTTACAAGGTCAATGCCCATGGACATATGATGTGGGTGTGGCTAAGGCAATGCTTTTTTCCATGCAGGAGGGTTAGGCCTAGCTCACTAACACCCTTGTTTCAATTTACACCTCAAGTCCGAATTGAATCCTGTTAGTTCCAGATCGAATGTCAGGGGGTAGAAAGCGTGGGCTTCAAAACACGTGGTCACTAAAGTGTCTATATACCGCATGGCAATAAATGCAAATCATACATGTCCACTCCATATGGGGACTAATAGTGACTCTTAAAATGAGAATAGTGAAAAAAATCAAAGTATAATAGATTGTCGTTTTATGGTATAT
>JAXCGZ010014341.1:5000-7500 GCA_037179515.1 Halocaridina rubra | reverse complement strand
GAAATCAGCAATCCACAGGGCCAAAGCAGATTCCATCCGTACTATTATCTTAGTGCGGGATGTTACAACCCTCTTCGCTGATTTATTAAAAGAAATAGTCGCTGTTTTCCTGATATTTGCCTCGTCCTTTTTTATGTAGATTCATTGAGGCCAAAATAGCGGCTGACATCTGCAAACCTTTTTCCTTCTTTCAGCATATCTAACAGTTTCACCTTATCTGTTATGGTTAACATCTTCCTTTGCCGCTTAAGCTCACTACCAGAAGCCTTAGAAGATGAAGGATGCTTGGGAGGCATTGCAGAGGTTGAAATACATAAGTAAAAAAATCAAAAGCACAACGTAGTAATAAGCACAACGCGAACGGCGCACATGTGATTACCTAATTGTGATTACCTAATTGTGTTTACGGGAAAGAGCCCAAAGCTCGTATCTTCCCGTCTCCTGATCAGTTCCATTTTTAAACTTAGTCATACTTATCATACCTGTCCTTAAAACTATGGATTGAGATAGCATTAACTACCTCCTCGCTTAGCGAATTCCAATTATCAACTACTCTTACACTGAAAAAGTATTTCCTTACATCCTGCAAACAAGTTTTCTTACGAAGCTTCAAACTATGACCTCTAGTTCTAGAGCCAGCCATATCGAAATATCGATCCCTATCCACTCTATCATAACCATGAAGGAATTTAAAGACTGTCACCATATCCCCCCTTACTCTTCTAGCTTCGAGTGATGGCAAGTCTAATTCCCTCAGCCTCTCATCATAACCGAGATTGCGTATTTCTGGCACCAGTTTCGTGGCATGTCTTTGAACTTTTTCAAGCTTAGCTATGTGCTTTTTCAAGTGCGGATTCCAAAAGGGGGCTGCATATTCGAGTTTTGGCCTCACATAGGTTACATAAATATTTCTGAACATTTCCTTGTCCATGTGCCTGAAGGCTACCCTTACATTTGATAAGAATGCATATGCTGCCCTTACTACGCCATTTATATGTATTTCTGGAGACAAATCTGCCAGTATGTTTACTCCTAGATCTCTCTCATTTTCTGTCTCTTGAAGTTGTACTCCAGCCACCGAGTAGTCAAGCTTGGGCCTTCTTGCACTTGTACCCATTCTCATTACCTTACATTTTGAGGTATTGAATTTCATTAGCCACTTTTCTGACCACTCATGCAGATTATTTAGATCCTCCTGAAGTTCTCTACCATTGTTCTCGTTTTTTACTTTCTTCACAATCTTTGCATCATCTGCAAACATATTCATGAATGAATTTACAGACTCTGGTAGGTCATTTACATATACAAGGAACAAAAGTGGCCCTAAAACTGAACCCTGTGGAACTCCACTACTAACTCTTCTCTATTCAGACACTGAGTGTCTTACTCTAACCCTCTGTTCCCTTCCTTCTAAGTAAGTTTTTATCCATTCCAAGACATTTCTACCTATTCTAGCCATTGATTGCAGCTTCCTAATAAGTCTCCCATGTGGAACAGTGTCAAACGCTTTCTGGAAGTCTAGGAATATGCAATCTGCCCAGCCCTCTCTTTCCTGTAAGATTTGGCTTACCTCATCATAAAATTCTAATAAGTTTGTTACTGTTGATCTTCCTTCTCTGAAGCCATGTTGCCTCACTGACAAAAAGTTGAAGGATTCCAAGTGAAGAGAGATATGTTTCCTTAGTAGTTTCTCCATAAGTTTGCAAACTATGCTGGTCAAGGAAACTGGTCTATAGTTCAAAGCCGTATCCCTCCTTCCCTTTTTGAAGATAGGTATCACATTTGCTTGTTTCCAGCATCTTGGAATCTCCCCCGACTCCAGTGACTCCTTAAATATGATACTTAGTGCCACTGATATATATATATATATATATATATATATATATATATATATATATATATATATATATATATATATATATATATATATATATATATATATATATATATATATATATATATATATATATATATATATATATGTGAGTTAGACTGAACGAGTGAGGTGAGACAATGGAAGATGGTGGGAGAACCAAGCATCAATCAAAAAGCCAATCAAATCCCATGATACAGAACATGCAGAAAACAATTATGTGATTCGTCATTTCTCACCCTTTCATCCAATAGCATTTCATGAACTATCTCACTTTGGTGCGAGCCTTTGCGTTTTCCAAGACGCCAATACATTGTACGCTATCGGACAGTATTTCACATTGTGCAATACTGTGAGTTATATGTTTAAATTTATGTTTTTAATATTTTTAACTGTTTCATTACCCTTAGGCTAGGAAATACTTGTTTTATCAATAAAATAATGAAAATTTCAATATGTACTAGCTCAAATAGGTGCGACCCTTTTCGTTTTCCGAAACGCTGATCCCGGCATTGTATTTTACATAGTGCAATACTGTTAGTATTTTTGTTTTTTACAATTTTTTACTGTGTTATTATTCTTAGGCTAAGAAATACGTTTTTTATCAATAAAATCATGACACTATTG
>JAXCGZ010014340.1:12500-26195 GCA_037179515.1 Halocaridina rubra | reverse complement strand
GAAAGTATAACCCTAATTTATATATTTGGCACTTCAGCTACTTATATATATAAGTAAATATATGTTGGCCATGTATGTTAATATATTTCATATATTTTGTTTGACACATTTATGGATTTGATTAATTCATATTTTGATATGAGGGAAAAAATAAATGCACTAATATCATTGTAAACAATAAGAAATGCACTAATATCATGCTAAAACAATAAGAAATGCGGCAAGCGGAGCAGGAAAACTGAACGCCCAGGACTGGGTTGTCAGAAATGAGACCACGCAATGCGCACGCGCTGTCTTTTCGTACTGCGCTGCCAGACGTATATGCGAATTTTTAAGTTTTTAACGGTTCCAGACCCGGAGGACTGCGTACGCCGGGTAGGATCGATCCTCTGGATCGTACGCGGGCGTACACCTTCTCCTACGCCCGCATACTATCAAGAAAATCGATCTTACGCCGTCGTACGCAGTCTTCTACGACTGATTTGGTCTTCTGAATCACGGAGATTATTGGGTGCAGCAGCCAATTATCGTAGGCCCTCCACGACGGTTCAGGACCCCCTCGATTTTTTTAAACTACGTAGGACCGTTAGGATTCCGTCGTACGCGGACGAAAAATTACACCCGATTATCGTAATGACGTCATTGCTGCCGGGAGGATTCCGTCTTTAGACGGTTTTAAGAGTCGGGTCGGGAATTTTGGCTATGTGTGACGCCAGCATAAGATGAACTTGATCCTGTTCTTTCCCGTCGTTTTCGCCTCATGCTCTCAACTAGTATCTATCCTTCATCTTGGAGGAAGTTTCATATTCAGCCAGTTCTTAAGAAGGGTGATCATTCTATTCCTTCCAACTACCGACCATTTGCCTAAGCCTCTGCTATTACTAAAGTATTTGAAACTTTGCTCAGCTCTCATTTCTTGAAACATATTGCATCTGACTCGGTTATTTCTGATCGCCAGTACAGCTTCCATAAGGCAAGATCTATTGGTGGCCTATTGTCCTATCTTACCTATGCACGATCGTCAGCTTAAAAACTATGGACATCTTTTCTCAGTGCCCTTGATATCTCTAAGGCTCTTTATTGAGTGTGGCACTAGGCTCTGTTAGCCAAACTCTCTACTTAAGGCAATACCCCTTCCCTCTGTTCTATGATTTCCAGTTTACTTTCTATACACATATATGGCAACATTCCCCCTTGTAAGGGAGGTGGCCGAGCCAAGAAACACATTTACCATGATCGACACATACCTCAGCCATTCCTCTTAGCTTACTACCTGTAAAAGCAGCGAGTGAATTACGTACACACACACACACACACACACACACTTTACCATAAATTTCCCTAAATCTGAAATCCTGCAGAGTATTGTGAGTACAAAACTCATATTTGTTGTATGACGAGACTGTCCAAAATATTAAAGGAAAAAAATTGAGAACATTTTCGTGAGGGGAGAGAGAAGCTGCCATCCAGTTCTGCCTTGGAGGAAATTTAGAAGAATTGCCAGAGGTGAAGCCATCACATCACATTACCTAATTTTTTGTGTAAACTGGGGAAAGCTCTTAAGCCGTTTACCTGATCCTGTGGTTCCATATATTGTTAAAATCAGTATCCTTCCCATTTATATTAACTTGCTAGTTAGTTTGATACACGAAATAATTGAATAGTTAAAAAAAAATACCAAATATCCACCTGTAAACAGTACTGAGTTAAGTTGCCAAGTAGTACAGCTGTCTTATTTTCTTCATTTTTTTTTTGCTTTTCTTTTAGCTTTCTCTTTTACTATTTTTTTTTTATTTTGTATATATATTGAGTTAAATGTAAAGTCTAATCCTGTGATAACATATCTTGGTTAGCAAGTGAGTTTATCAGTTAGGAAGAATATATAGAAGAAACAGGTGGGTGCCACCTCAGACACAGGTTCGAATTTTTCCTTCAGGTTTGACTTTTGTTTTGTTGCATTTTTTTTATCTTTTTCTTTTTATCCTTAAATTACCATGGTCAAGTTTTTAAGCTAAGATGTGTGTTTCCAGAAAAGAGATAAACTGAGTCACTAAATAGCACTTATATGGAGATATAAAAATTCTGTGTGAAGCTTAATTAAAAGTTTTTCTCTTTTTTTTTCCTCTTTCTCGTCTTCTTTCTATATTCTGTGAGAGGGAGAACATAAAAATGACGCCATCTCTGTCCCAAACCTCTCCCATCCATGGGTCGGTAGGAGGGGTAGCCATTAGGAGACTTAAACAGAAAATCAAGAATTTAGAGGAAATGGTTATAAGCCTTGATGATAAAATTCGGAATATGGATGGAGAAATGAAAGAGAATGAAACACTCAGAGAGCAAATAAGATCTTTGGTGGAAGCAAATAAAGCACAAGGGCAGGAGAGAAAGGAACTAGAAAAAAGAATAAAGAAGCTGGAAGGGGAAAAGAGTCAACTAGAATTCTAGAATTTCTAAACAAGAAGATAAAAACAAACAGCTAAATGACAACCTTAAGGAATTAGATGTTAGTTCACTGCTCTCTTCTGAGAGAGACGAGATTGCTGCTTGGAATGTCCAGATTAAGGAAAACATTGAACAGTTCAGAAAAGAGTTCCAGGAGCTGAATATGGAAAATGATGCCATGAAAACTTCCTTTGCTGATGCACTAAAGGGGAATGTGGCAGTAAAAGAGGCTGTAAAGGTGGTGGCACTGGAAAACATACAAACAGTTGACTATAAAGAGACAGTAATCGAAAAAATGAAAGACGTTGTGATGGAAAGGGCAAACCCACTCATCAGACAGGCACTTGATAAGGAGAAGACAGTGGTAATCTCAGGCATAAGCGAATCCCAGGAGCCAACATGGCAGGGGAGACTTGAAGAAAATAAAGCTAGGGTTGTAGACCTGATAAGAAAGCTTGGAATAATATGTGGTCCTGAGGATATTGTAAACATACACCAACTAGGTAAATATTCGAGGGAAGGAAAGCCGAGACCAACAAAAGTAACCTTTGAGAGAGGGGAAACATGTAGGGAAATATTGTTGAGAAAAAAAAAGTCTAAAAGACCTTCAAGAATTCAAAGAAGTGTTCATTAGACGATACAGAACACAGGAAGAGATGGGAAAGATCAAAAACTTGTTGCAAGAGGCAAGAAGGTTAAATGATGAAAGAAATGAAGAAGAGAAGAAAAATTTTCATTACAGAGTTCTTCCAGACAAAGGGGAGATAAAGAAGATAATGACAGAAGATCAGGGGATGGGGCCTCATTAAGATTGTTATACACAAATGCTGATGGATTAGCTGGTAAGGCAGTAGAATTAAAAGATAGGATTCACAACAGTAAGGCAGATATAGTAGCAATTACAGAGACTAAGTTGAGTGAGGACATAAACAGTGTCACAGTTTTTCCTAAGGGCTTCAGAATACTAAGGGTTGAAAGATCTGAGAGGACTGGTGGAGGGATAGCACTGCTCATAAGTGAAAGGGTTCAAGTCGAAGAAATAAACTTGGCTATAGAAAGTGAGTTCAAGGAATTTCTTGTTGCTCGCATAAATACTGGGTCAGAGAGCATTATAATAACTGTTGTATACAACCCACCAAGGAACCAAAATAGGCTTGAAGTTTATGAGGAAAGTCATATAGGTACTATTGAAGTCATAAATGAGCTTTTTGCAGTTATTGACTGGAGAACCTTATTTTACAACAAATCTGTACAAGAAATGTATGACATCTTTTGTGAGAAATATGGGAAGATAGTAGATTGCTGCATACCTGTCACCAAAGTAGGTGTAATTCATGCCAGAGAGAAATGGTTCGATAATGGGTGTAAAAGAGCTAAGGAGTGGAGAGACAAATGCTGGAAAAGGTATAGGAGAGAAAAACATAAATGCCTGGCAAACCTACAAAAGAGCAAGAAATGACTACCTAAGTAAAAGGAGAGAGGCAGAGAGAGACTATGAGAGGGACATCACCAGGAAGGCTAAAGAAAATCCCAAGCTTTTCCACAGCTTTATCAGAGGAAAACTGAAGGTAAAAGAACAGGTTTTAAGGCTAAAGAGAGCAGATGGAAGCATCACTGAGACGGATGAAGAGATCTGCAAAGAATTGAACAAGGATTTTCAGTCAGTATTTACAGTAGAAAATACCCCACCTCCTCAGACTGCAGTGATAGAAGCTCAAGGGCCGGTATTAGAGAACATCAACCTTACAGCCACAGAGGTATGCAAAGCGCTGATGGATTTACATGTTCATAAAACTACAGGTCCTGATGACATATCCCCTCATGTGCTTAAAAAATGCGCAAACACAATATCAGTGGCACTAAGTATCATATTTAAGGAGTCACTGGAGTCGGGGGAGATTCCAAGAAGCTGGAAACAAGCAAATGTGATACCTATCTTCAAAAAGGGAAGGAGGGATACGGCTCTGAACTATAGACCAGTTTCCTTGACCAGCATAGTTTGCAAAGTTATGGAGAAACTACTAAGGAAACATATCTCTCTTCACTTGGAATCCTTCAACTTTTTGTCAGTGAGGCAACATGGCTTCAGAGAAGGTAGATCAACAGTAACAAACTTATTAGAATTTTATGATGAGGTAAGCCAAATCTTACAGGAAAGAGAGGGCTGGGCAGATTGCATATTCCTAGACTTCCAGAAAGCGTTTGACACTGTTCCACATGGGAGACTTATTAGGAAGCTGCAATCAATGGCTAGAATAGGTGGAAATGTTTTGGAATGGATAAAAACTTACTTAGAAGGAAGGGAACAGAGGGTTAGAGTAAGACACTCAGTGTCTGAATGGAGAAGAGTTAGTAGTGGAGTTCCACAGGGTTCAGTTTTAGGGCCACTTTTGTTCCTTGTATATGTAAATGACCTACCAGAGTCTGTAAATTCATTCATGAATATGTTTGCAGATGATGCAAAGATTGTGAAGAAAGTAAAAAACGAGAACAATGGTAGAGAACTTCAGGAGGATCTAAATAATCTGCATGAGTGGTCAGAAAAGTGGCTAATGAAATTCAATACTTCAAAATGTAAGGTAATGAGAATGGGTACAAGTGCAAGAAGGCCCAAGCTTGACTACTCGGTGGCTGGAGTACAACTTCAAGAGACAGAAAATGAGAGAGATCTAGGAGTAAACATACTGGCAGATTTGTCTCCAGAAATACATATAAATGGCATAGTAAGGGCAGCATATGCATTCTTATCAAATGTAAGGGTAGCCTTCAGGCACATGGACAAGGAAATGTTCAGAAATATTTATGTAACCTATGTGAGGCCAAAACTCGAATATGCAGCCCCCTTTTGGAATCCGCACTTGAAAAAGCACATAGCTAAGCTTGAAAAAGTTCAAAGACATGCCACGAAACTGGTGCCAGAAATACGCAATCTCAGTTATGATGAGAGGCTGAGGGAATTAGACTTACCATCACTCGAAGCTAGAAGAGTGAGGGGGGATATGGTGACAGTCTTTACATTCCTTCATGGTTATGATAGAGTGGATAGGGATCGATATTTTGATATGGCTGGCTCTAGAACTAGAGGTCATAGTTTGAAGCTTCGTAAGAAAACTTCGCAGGATGTAAGGAAATACTTTTTCAGTGTAAGAGTAATTGATAATTGGAATTGGCTAAGCGAGGAGGTAGTTAATGCTATCTCAATCCATAGTTTTAAGGACAGGTATGATAAGTATCACTAAGTCTAAAATGGAACCGATCAGGAGACGGGAAGATACGAGCTTTGGGCTCTTTCCCGTAAACACAATTAGGTAATCATAATTAGGTAATCACACACACACATTCACTAAGCGAGGAGGTAGCTAATGCTATCTCAATCCATAGTTTTAAGGACAGGTATGATAAGTATCACTAAGTATAAAATGGAACCGATCAGGAGACGGGAAGATACGAGCTTTGGGCTCTCTCCCGTAAATACAATTAGGTAAGTACAATTAGGTAAGTACTCACACACGCTCACGCACACACACACACACACACACACACACACACATACGTCTAGTATGGCCGTGTTTCCTTTTAATAGAATATTTAAATAATTGTGTACTAGTGATTGCAAAAATAAAAACTTATTATTTCACTTCTAAGCAGTAAAGCATCATATTTTCGTTAAGCGTCATGATCTCTTAATGAAATCCACTTAAGAGATTTTTTTTCTATGAACGTAAAATTGCCGCTATTTAAAACTATTATATTCTTACTTAATAACAATTACAGGGAGTTCTCATTTTGTGCAGTCCTCGAGTTACGATTCTTCGTTATTACTTCACGGCCCCATAAAGTATTAAAATTATTAATAAATCAAATTTTCAACCTACTTGGTCAAACTTCGAGCACTGAACAGTTTGTGAGCATGGCGAACAAGTGCACAGCTTGCAGCACTGTTGTATGCAGATATATAAAGTTAATGGCTTTATTTATATATTTATTTATGTATTTGCTTATTTGAAGGAATTAGTTTTAATGAATTTACAAAATTACTAAATACATAAGCATAAATACGATCTTCATGTGAACAGTTTCTTGAACGGAGCGGATGAATAAGTTGTCATGATGCATTGGTGTATACGTATATATCAAGATAAGGGCTTAATATATATTTGTTTCAGTATTTGGTTTTTCAAAGGAATTAGATTTAATTCATTTACAAAATTACCAAATACATGGCTGTAAATACGATCTTCATGTGAAACAGTTTGTTGAGCGTGGCAAAAGAATACCTTCTCATTCCACCATTCACTACTCTTCCTTTTCCTTCCACCTGTTAGTGTCTCCTTCCACACACTGCCTCTGCACACTTCATAACTTCTTCCTTGAAATGATTTTATTCTTCTTCCCTCCCTCCTCCACTTTCTATTTCACTACATTCCACACATTCCTCAGACAAGCCTGATACTTACAGTCTTTATCTTTCTTATTCAGTTCACTTACTTTTAGCACCTCTCCTCCCTCACTCTTCTCCTCTTTCTCCACTTTTCTCCGACTCTTACTCCACTTTCCACTAAATAATGATCAGATATTCCACCACAAGCTCCTGTCAGTATATACACATAACATACTCTTCATATTACCCTCCTTTCCCCAACATCATAATCCATTACTGCTCTGTCAACTACTCTACCATTATCTATCCTGACCCATGTACTTGTGCATATCCTTTTTAAATACAGCAATGGTAATGAATGTCTCTCTCTCTCAATGCACATTTCTATCATTTTCTCTCCATTTTCATTCATACCTGGTACTCCATACTCCCCAGTTACACCATCCACTGGCGCATTCCCTACTCTAGCATTCAAATCTCCCATCAACACAACATTCACATTCATTACCAAAAGTTCCACACACTCGTTCAAATTCATCTAAAAGTCTTTTCATTCTTCCTCACTTCTTTCACTGCCAGGGCCATAGGTGCTCGCAATTGCCCAAACCTCGCATTCCAGTCTCATTTTAGCCACTACTATTCAAGATGATACTTCCTTCCATTCCACCACACACTAACTTATCTCTTCACTTACCGATAGAGCCACTCCCCATCTTCCTCACCCTCTCTCAACTGCAGACACCCACCTTTCCATACTCCCACATGTCACCTCACCATTTCATTTCAGTTTCGTTTCACTCAGTGCAAGCACATCCATCTTTCTTTTCACAAATGTACACCTTATCTCCTCCCTTTTACTTTCATTTACACTACAACTCCGCACATTCAGAGACCCAATTACCTCAGCCATTCCCCTTAGCTCACTTCCAGAATACCACTGCAATTCTTGGCCTAAAGTAAAAACAAATTACAGAGGAGGGGAATTCCCAGTTCCCACACTCCATTCCATTTAGTTGACTTTCACGACACGCAGGGGAACCTGTGCCATGGCACAACCCAAAACCCAGGAGAACTGGCTATATGGTCAACCACTCCTGGTAATGTAGATAGACATAAGAAGCAACTAATTCAGAACGAAATCTATCTACAAGGATTTTCCCAATGTTCCTTGCCAACCAAGGACGTGATGAATGGGAGTGGATGATGAGCGCCCCCACTACCTTTCTGGTCATTTTATATCTGTGGTTGTTCATTATACAGAATATTACTCATTCCCAATTGCCAATGGTGTACCACAGAGTTCTGTTCTTACACCTACTGTCTTCTTTTTCTTCATCACCATTACATATGTTCTTCCTTCATAAGCATTAATAATTTCAGATTATTGCAATTTTTTTAAGTATTACACACTTGTTTTATTTACACAAGTCAGCTGTTTATGTTCACAGTAACTAAAGGGTATAGTAAATTATTGTTACTTCAGGGTTTTCATTGACACTGAACTAACAGTATATTATGGACTTATGCACTGGGAGAAGTTCTAAATTAAGTGATATTGCAACCATTATCTACTTAGCAAAGAAATTGCTGCTTTACTATAAGTTAAATTCTCTTGAAGTGTTTTGAGCTTCTCTTTTTATGATTATTTTTAGGATTCATTATAGGACATTTTCCGTTCATGTAGCACTATATGATAAATATATTTTTATTATTATATGACTGCATGAATAATGTCAGTAACTTACAATTGCTTTCTTATGTGTAATGTAAGATTGCTTTGTAATATAATATATGGTGAGATTTTCTTGCCTCTGCTGTATAGTATCTGTAGAACAACATAATATTAGTAAAAAATCAAAGAGTTTATTTATTTGGCGTTAATATTTGCAACACATAACACCTTTATATATTTACAGGCAATAAGCATGTTGTGGTGCAATATTGGCTGGCTGGCATGTGTATGGAGTTGGGGTGTGCAATTGATAGGTCTGGTTTTAATCACTTATGAACGCTATACTGCAGTAACAGCACCCATATCAGGAATGCTCTCCACCGGTACCAGTCTTTTACTGACGGGTTAGTATTCTTACATGTAAACAAAGATACTCTCCACTGCTGAAGGGAATAAATAGCATGGACTATTACTTACTACCTTGTTGGTCTTAATCCATAACTGTCGACATGATGCAAGTCAGACTTCGTCAGATATCTATGGAATTCATATAACGCAGATTAATAATGGAGATTAGCCAGTTATATTAAATCTGGAACTGCATATGGAAACAGTTTGATGGATGGATGGATTCGGTTTTACGTCACGAACTCCCTTTTCTACTAAGGGCTAGGACGGTTGCCTTTTTACGAAGGACTTGTTTTGGCAGATGTAATCGTTACCCTGAGTGTATGCCCTTACTAACCTCAGTCTGTGACGGGGGAAACAGTTTGATATAAAGCAGTAAATATGCAAACCCGAAATATTATTCAATTCTGTCATTGGCTACAAAGTACTTGTCGCGCCTCTCATAAATTTAGATACATTAGTCTTATCAGTAATCCGCTTGCTGTAACAGGGAACTTAATGTGTTTATTACTGATAAGGTTATGTAAGTGATAATACCTAATCGATTATCAACAAATGATTATGAACATTAAAGATAATGTTTTGCAGAAAGAACTTTAGCATTGTTTTCTTCTATGCGTACATAGTTTCCTTGCAGAATATAGCATCATATTCGCGAATCTTTTAGAGCACAGGCTCTCAAACAGGGATTCGCGAACCCCCAGGGGGTTTGTAGGAAATTTTCCAGGGTTACTTTGGCTCACGAAAAAGATTTTTTAAACAGAAAATTTTTCAGATTCATTCTAAATTGCTTGTGATGTCGATGCTACTACTTAATAAAGTCATTATAATTTAAATCATTTTCAGATATTCCTTGTAGTGCCATTGTATATTGAATTAGTCTTACAATTCCATATTCAGTGTCAGATTAATGGGGATACGGGTAGATGATTTTATAGTTCGGGGAATACTTAATGGGAAATAGTTTGAGAACCCCTGATTAAGAGCATGTAAATTTTACGTTTACTACATGCCAATTAGTGAAAGGGGAACACGTTAGCCTAGCGCTTAGCATAATCGTGAGTTGAGAGACATGAGATTGAACCCACCATGAGACGATAGGAAGGGCATCCAGCTTAATTCCCTAGCCACACTTTATCTATTTCCACCTCCATAAATAGGACTAATAAACACGTACCTATGATTACCATTTACTTGCCTATCAGTGACAGTTGAATACGGAAGCTTTACTCTTCTTACATCAGGCTAATGAGTTGTACTTAATTGGTCAATGAAAAATACTATTTTTTCATTTGAAAGAATAACTTGAAAAGTAGATGAAGAACCTATGAAGCAACTTCAGTACATTTCCTTGATATGTTAACTTTTAAATTTGCATAGAATTAATAGCATTTCAAATTAATGTTGCTCCCTGATCATTCACAGGTATATCTTGGATTATTGGAGGAGCTATGGCAGTGTTAGTTACAGGGGGTCTTCCGCACTCACCACTACGACTTGTTTGTGTTTGCATAGCAAGCCATAAATATAATTATCTTGCAGCTTTGAATTACATTGTACTTCCCGCTGGTACAATTGCATATGTTGTTGCAGGTTTGTTTTCAGTGTTTTGTGTAGATACGAAGCTTTTGAAATCTGATCTCTTTTATAGTGGGGTGTGTAATTTAGTAAAAATATTGTGTAGATTGTTTATCTCATGGAAATCAGCATCTAGGACCTAACTGGGTGCCTTAAAATTTCTACAAGGATGCTAATACCAGCAGCCTCTACTGACAATGACCTCAGCATTCATAAACCTTGGGTAAAGACCATATAGCTAAAGCACCACAGAAGAGATGTCTTGTGAGTTGGATGTGATCTACAATCTTGACTGGCAAATCTAGTCATGACTTTGTAAAAGATTTTTCATTGAGCAGAATATTTTTTTTTTAATATTTGGGTCTTTGGCATATGATATTATGCTGGACGTCATGCTTAGTGAGGTTGCTGTCAACAATTATATAGAATCTACTCAAGAATTATATCACATGATAATATTAGATAACTGTCGCACAATACCCAGGCATGGTATTCATGCATCTGGTATTTCTCTTTTAAAGGTTTCATTTGGCTGATGATTATAGCAACAGCCAAACGGCAACTTCGTGTAACCGCCTCAAATGATATATTGGAAAACAGTCATATTCTGGGAAACTGCGCCCGTCCACGCTGCCCATGCCATAGTGAAATTGAACTGGTTACCATTGCACGTAGTTCCTCTGCGTTTTGCCCTAGTTGTGTAACAGCAGGCTGGTGGTCATCATCACCCCGGCCACAAGATCGTACTCAGGTATGCCTAGGTCACATACTTACATGGGTGTTGACACTGCTTACTTCCCTGATTTGTGTTTATTGGAAAGTGCTTTATCGTTCTCACCCTCCTTCTGCTTGTTATTCTCATTCATTGATATATCACCATATCCAATTATTATAGGTGTGGATGAGTTGAATATTTAGTGTCATTTCTTACTGTGTTCAACTAATCACGCTACTTTGTCTTGGAAAATATATATATTTTTTTTATAAAGTTTGAAGCTGTCACTTCAAAATTTAGTCTTTTATATCAAAGTGCAAAGATTTCGTGCGTGTCATAAAGTTTGCAGCATTTTTTTTTTAGCTGTTTTAATGGATATTTTCAATTGTAAATAGGTTTGGGCCTCACATCAGCCATATTAACCGTTTTAACGTTTCTTTGTCCACATGTCTATACATATTTCTTGTGACAAATCGACCTAGCAGTTGACTTTTAGATTGCTTTCACTCAGATTAATTTGATTTCCTCTCATCAAAGGTCAAGCACATGATTTTCTTTGATGAGTTGCTAATTTCCTTTTTTCTTCCATCTTCTGTATATATATATATATATATATATATATATATATATATATATATATATATATATATATATATATATATATATATATATATATATACACACACACACACACACACATCAGACAGGCACTTGATAAGGAGAAGACAGTGGTAATCTCAGGCATAAGCGAGTCCCAGGAGCCAACATGGCAGGGGAGACTTGAAGAAAATAAAGCTAGGGTTGTAGACCTGATAAGAAAGCTTGGAGTAGTATGTGGTCCTGAGGATATTGTAAACATACACCAACTAGGTAAATATTCGAGGGAAGGAAAGCCGAGACCAACAAAAGTAACCTTTGAGAGAGGGGAAACATGTAGGGAAATATTGTTGAGAAAAAAAAGTCTAAAAGACCTTCAAGAATTCAAAGAAGTGTTCATTAGACGATACAGAACACAGGAAGAGATGGGAAAGATCAAAAACTTGTTGCAAGAGGCAAGAAGGTTAAATGATGAAAGCAATGAAGAAGAGAAGAAAAATTTTCATTACAGAGTTCTTCCAGACAAAGGGGAGATAAAGAAGATAATGACAGAAGATCAGGGGATGGGGCCTCATTAAGATTGTTATACACAAATGCTGATGGATTAGCTGGTAAGGCAGTAGAATTAAAAGATAGGATTCACAACAGTAAGGCAGATATAGTAGCAATTACAGAGACTAAGTTGAGTGAGGACATAAACAGTGTCACAGTTTTTCCTAAGGGTTTCAGAATACTAAGGGTTGAAAGATCTGAGAGGACTGGTGGAGGGATAGCACTGCTCATAAGTGAAAGGATTCAATTCGAAGAAATAAACTTGGCTATAGAGAGTGAGTTCAAGGAATTTCTTGTTGCTCGCATAAATACTGGGTCAGAGAGCATTATAATAACTGTTGTATACAACCCACCAAGGAACCAAAATAGGCTTGAAGTTTATGAGGAAAGTCATATAGGTACTATTGAAGTCATAAACTCAGTTGTTAACATGGCACGGGGGAAAAATGTAGGATTTTGATTATGGGAGACTTTAATCATAAAGAGATAGATTGGATAAATCTTGACCCACACAGTGGTGAGGACTCATTCGGGGCAAGATTCCTAGATTGCGTACAAGGGAATTTCCTACACCAACATGTAATGGAACCAACAAGGGCCAGGGGTGGGGATGAGCCATCACTACTTGATCTAGTGTTCACAGATAATGTGTTGGACATTGAAAATATTGAGTATGAACCACCAATTGGAAAGAGTGACCACTGTGTGTTGTTGATGGAGTATATCATTGAAGATATTCTTCCTGAGAGTAGAGGCACTGAGGACATGAGGAGGAACTATCGGAAAGGAGATTACATCAAAATGAATGAGCTTTTTGCAGTTATTGACTGGAGAACCTTATTTTACAACAAATCTGTACAAGAAATGTATGACATCTTTTGTGAGAAATATGGGAAGATAGTAGATTGCTGCATACCTGTCACCAAAGTAGGTGTAATTCATGCCAGAGAGAAATGGTTCGATAATGGGTGTAAAAGAGCTAAGGAGTGGAGAGACAAATGCTGGAAAAGGTATAGGAGGAGAAAAAACATAAATGCCTGGCAAACCTACAAAAGAACAAGAAATGACTACCTAAGTAAAAGGAGAGAGGCAGAGAGAGACTATGAGAGGGACATCACCAGGAAGGCTAAAGAAAATCCCAATCTTTTCCACAGCTTTATCAGAGGAAAACTGAAGGTAAAAGAACAGGTTTTAAGGCTAAAGAGAGCGGATGGAAGCATCACTGAGACGGATGAAGAGATCTGCAAAGAATTGAACAAGGAGTTTCAGTCAGTATTTACAGTAGAAAATACCCCACCCCCTCAGATTGCAGTGATAGAAGCTCAAGGGCCGGTATTAGAGAACATCAAC
>JAXCGZ010014340.1:0-7500 GCA_037179515.1 Halocaridina rubra | reverse complement strand
ACCAGAGCAACAACGCGGAGTGTGTAATTAACATGTTCGACTTCTAGTGTTAAAGCTATAAGAACTTGTAAGGTATTTGGTGATATGGGATTATCAGGATTACTATATTGAAGGACCATGTGTAACTTAACAGAAAGAGGAGATGCTTATTCAACCTTATTAGTCAAATGTAAAGGCATTTATAAAGTGGGTTTCTGAGACATGTTAGTGATCCACATGAGAGGAGAAACCTAAAATAGGAAAGAATTATCTATTCATTTAAATGGCGACAGATTTTTCATCAATGGAAGAAGAAATATTCAAATTGTACTCTGTTATTATTTGGCGCAGGAAGATATTGGATAAAATCTGAAACTAGATATAAGCATTTCTCTCAAAACAAAAAAAATCCATTAAATGCAGTAATAGGACAGCGAGCTGAACACTTATTTAATTGGTAAGGCTGAGGTGGCCAAAAAGGTGAAAATGAAAGCTGTCATTTCCCTTAAATTGCAAAGAAGGGATAAAACCTCCTGAAGATTCCCGAACACATTGTTCCTCAGCGGAGAGAGATTTGAAGTTTTGTATTTTCGTGTATGATAAGAAAAGTCTACCTAAGTGATCAGAATTTTCAAGCTTACTAATATCAATGATGTATGGATTAAAACCTATTCTGATGCTGGATACTTTGATAGTGACTGGGATCTACTAAAAAAATTGGAATTCTTAACTTATGGAAGACAAAAAAGAAAAGCCTCAGCTAATGAAATGTTTTCATGAAAGCACATATACGTTTACAGTGAGAAAGCTTGCTATACCTCCTCTTGGTGTAATGAAGTAGAGTTGAGCTGCTAATTGCAGAAATATTTGAGAACTATATTATTACAGAAGTTTCTCTAAGTTACAAATATAGCTATTTTTCCAAGGTTGAAAATATGGACTGTGGCATATGATGGAGATCTTGTTTCTTCAACATTGTGGCTATATAGCGAGCAAAAGTCTCATCTCCCTTGAAAATCATTCAATTAAAGGTCTCTTGGTCATGGAGAACCCTTGAAAGTTGCTGGTTTTAGATTTGAAGGATAAAGCATTCCTCAATATCATGAAAGAGGACAAGCCAAGAAGTGACAGTAGACGTTTAAATTTTTCAAAATGAAGGAATGGCAATTTTTTCTTTTTTATTCCTTCAGGTAGAACTCAATTTAGGTGAGACCTATCACCAGAGTCACTCAATCCTTTTTGGTCATATGTCCTTGATCTGCTTGGCTTCCTTATAAATGTACATGCGATGCTGCATTTTCGTCCTGAATAGGCCCGATTCATCACAGTTGAAAACTTGTTATGGAAGATGGCCTTATTCTGCATGTTTTTTTTTTCTTTTTATATTATTACTTTTCTATTTTTATTAGGGAACACCTCTGCTGCCTCCATGTCTACCAGTGCCACTTCTGGAGTGATATAAAAATTTCCTAGGTTATGGTGCTTCATAAACTGTGCAGCCATCTCTTGCTACCTTGAAGCTCTTTCTTTGCCATTATGTTGGCACTCCTACTTAGATTTTCATACGCCTTAAGCACCTTTTCACACATGATATCCGACCACTGGGACATGCTCTTGCACCATGTAATCTAATCGAACATTTTATGCTTTCTCATTTTTCACATGCACTGTTGAACTTGAGAAACCTCTTTTGGTGCTGTAGGCAAAACAATAACATTACTAAAATTTTTCTTAATTTTTCTTCTTCATTGAACAAATAATAGATTAAATTTTCCCTAATTTTGTGCCACTTCAGATGATGACATCGTTTTTAACTGGCCTGAATTTTCTAATTTTTGCTGTAAGCTTAACACAGCTCTGGCTTTTTTGTTTTTTGTTTTTTTTGGGGGGGCTTCTCATCACTGCCCTTAGCACTTAGTTTTCTTAGCAATATTTTGGACAAAGGTTGAGCAATATGTAGCACGAGTGATGAATACAGTGAAGGCAACACTCTTAGTGACACTAGATGTTACTGCAACAAGTGTAACACAAATACTGACTCACCCATGGTATTCCAACATTCTCTACAATCACTTGACTGCCATACTTGACTGCCATACTCCTTCGATGTGCACGCAGAAATCAAATATTGCGTTTCATGCTTGCTACATTCTAGTTTTGAAAAGTTCCTGATTATTCTATTATGTAATGTTTCCAATTTGTATCTAGTCGAAAATACAGAAGATATGGCCACTGCAGCCATTGTTGTCACCAAGACTGGAGAAAACATCTTGACAAACCTCCGTTTGCCTATAAATGCAATGAATTGCCCAAATAGTCTTCTTACAATTTAAAAACAATTAATAAGCCCTAATAGCAAGCACACACGTAAAATAAACAAGGCAAAATTTGAATGTGTCGCATTAAGTTTGTATCAGGAAAGCTGATTTTTAAGTTTATGCCTTGTGAAAAGAAGTTGATATAATCATAATATGCACAACTTGTTATGAAGAATGTCCATGTAATGCCAGCCTGGGAAGTCCAAGGCCATTGGTCATCATTCTACTCTAATTTTTACAACGTTAGAGTGAGAGCTATCTGGTGAAATTCCTTGACAATTGTTTTTTTTTTTCCAGCTTGGAAAAATGACATGCTTGCTGCTTGGCTTTTTTGCTAATCCAGTCCAAATATAAATAACCCTTCTTCTCAAAGTCACAACAAGTCATTATTAAAATTTTTCCCACTGCTGAACTTTAGCAACAGACTTTAAGAGTGGATATCACATGAATTGTATTTGTGTTTATCGAGATATTGAAGAACTCGCCCTAGCTCAAGCATGGCTACTAGGTACTCATAACTGCTTTCCACTCAGGCTCATTAGTAAGTTTATATAGCAACAGTAAACTCAATTTATAACTCGAAGATGGAGCTAGAACTTAAAAGCATGCACTGTGCCAGAAAGAACAATGCTCCAAATTTGAAATAGGTGTTGATTTTCCAAATAGGCTATATCCCATTGTAATTTAAAATGAGATGATATGGGTAAATGCATCAGCAATAGATCTTTTAAAATTGTGTACAAACTAGCAAGTTATATCGTACTTCCAGTCTACACTTGTTCTTTCTAAGAGTTCATAAATCTTTAGGAAGTAAGATACCAGGTTGCAGGCAATTGACATAGGCTCCTAATTCACTTCAAAGCGCTTATGATTAAGAGAGACCGAAATCTGATGTGCTCGTGAAGTGTTATCTTTATTTAAGGATGGCAGATAAAAATAATAACAAAATTCAAGCCCACGCAAGATTGTTTATTAAATCAGCCAAAACTAAATACTGTACTTCATGTTATACCATAGTACTCTTTTCTAGAGTTAATGCAATAGGGAATAATTTCTGTGATGGAAGCAAATCTACCTCACTTCCTGCGAAGTGGATGTATAATCACCTAATTTTTCATAAGAAATGCATCATGAGACTGGGTAGAAGCACTTTATATATCTCCTAACTCCTTTGAATATCCTACCTGTACTCCTGTCTTGGTAGTAGGAATAGCACAGTAGATATTCCTGGGAGTTAAGGTAAAGCTGTATTCATAACAGCATCAGAAATGTAAAGTGTACCATGCCATAAGAATGAAATCTTCCTCAGCCATAGATGGCGAGATATACCCCCTAAAAAATTTCCCTATCACTGTGGAAGAAGTAGTGCCATACTAGCTTTTCCATCAGAATCTGAATTAGTGGTCAAGTGTATGAAAATACCCTCTTTCTAAGGTGAAGCAAATCTCAGATGGAGTGATGAGGTAGTGAGGTATGTGATGTTCTTGAAAATGAAGAATAATATAGAATGTAGATGCATTGGGTGTCTCTTTTAAATATTTGCATGTCTAACTAAGAATCAGAGTTGCCTTTTCTCTTAAAGTAGCAGACCTTCTATATGTGGCTCTTGTCTTATCTTTAATGGTTACTAGATAAAGTTTTTGAATACTATTTTCTCCCATTCTTCGGCTTTTAACTATTATGGGGATCAAAATGAGAGAGACTGTCAGTTTATGAAAAGAACTGACAGTTGTTGTAGCAGCCATTTCCTCCCTTTCATCTTCAGATGTAAGCTTGCCAGGTATTTCTATTTTTTCTCCTTTTATGCCTATTCCAGCTTTTGTCTCTCCTCTTCTTAGCTCTCTTACACTCGTTACTGAACAATTTCTCTCTGGCATTAATAACTTCTATTTTGGTGGGTGATATGCAACAAGTAACTATCTCCCTATATTTTATATTGTGTTAACCTATGTGTGCTGTGTGAAAGTATCTTCTAAGAGAATGAGTGCTAAGGGCAGTGATGAAAGGCCCAAAAAGGCTAGAGCTGTATTAAGTTTCATAGCATTTGAAAATGATGTCGACATCCCAAGTGGCTCAAAAATGGGGAAAAATCAAACTAGGATTACTCAATAAAGCAACTTGAGAAAAACTTTTAGCAATACTAGTGTTTCGCCTGTCTTATTTAAACTTATATTCCAAATTCTTGGTATAGTGCTTGTGAACAAAGAAAGCATTATATAAATGGTTAGAAAATTTGGTGCAGGAACGTGTTCCAGATTATGGTAAGATCTTGCACCTCCTTCAAAATGCCTCCGTTCTTTAGATGAAGAAGATGACGTAGATCAAGCATGTCAAACACGCGGGCCGCATCCGGTCCTTTACAAGCACACCTGCAGTCCGCAAAGGGTATCTACAGCACGGGCACATTTATTTTCGAAATTTATATTAAAATAATATCATTTTTCGACTAGCAAAGGGACAGGCTGTGCCCCTCCGATCCCAATGTGTATATAAATACTTCTTACTTTGCATTCATGAATATTGTTAAAACCTTAGTATGCACATTGTATGTTTCTAAATTTCAGAAACAAAAATAATCTGCAATAAATTTTATTAAATGACTTCAGTTAGTTGTAAAGGGCAAATGATCTTTTTCCTAAAATCTAGCTGTCAACATTCTCATCATAGACTTTGGCTTTTATTAATTGTTAACTTATAATTTATTTTAATAAATAAAAGGGTTCGAAATAGAGATAGAAAGAGAGAGAAGGCCTGGATTAGTATCTTATAGACCACACGGTCCATAACTAGGAGATACTGCATATTTGCTGGGTAACACCTGCCCAGTATACACTCACTCTAGTGTGTGCAGGAATCTGCCAAGATTTATTATTAACTGCTCTACGATAGTGTTGTTAACAACACACTTTGGCAATTAATTCTAGGTGGAAATGATATTGTACTTGGAGAAGTGTTCACATATGCTATTAATTAGCCTTTCAATATCTAACTTCCAGCCTTTGTTACAAGTTTAATTTGTATTCAAGCTGAAAAATTTTTGTGATCAACATTTTCAAACCCATTCAGTATTGTAAATACTTCAATGAGTTGATCTTTCAGTGTGCGAGTTTCTAATGAGAACAGTCCCAGAGTAAACCTCCTGATAAATGGGATGAGTTTTGTAGCCTTGCCTGAACTTTTCCAAGTCGATCTATATCTTTCCTATGTGCAGGTGACCAAAACTGCACAGTGTATTCCACAAGTGGCTGTATTAGTGAATTATATAATGTATGAAAAGTCTCATTATTCTTGTAATGGAACTGCCTCTGAATGTATCCTAATAATTTTGTGGAGAGAGAGAGAGAGAGAGAGAGAGAGAGAGAGAGAGAGAGAGAGAGAGAGAGAGAGAGAGAGAGAGAGAGAGAGAGAGAGAGAGAGAGAGTAATAATAATAATAATAATAATAATAATAATCCTTTATTCCAATGTACATTGGGTATTTAAATAAGATACATATATATTCCAGATAGACATCTGTGGTGTACGATATAGACATACTAAAACAAACAAATCATAAAGATGAATAGTCAAATATCATGCTGATTTTGATTGAATACTTGTTATTTCAATTGACTTTTATCATATCTTTTTCTTGTTATTATTATTATTATTATTATTATTATTATTATTATTATTATTATTATTATTATTACCATATAATATGAAAGAAAGTCTTACTTAGTAATAGGTTATACTGTAGTTACAGTGTAGTATATAGTGCTGACACCTTTAAAGAGAGGTCTTGTTATATCAACATAATTATGTTTTAGTATGTAATTACTTTGGCTTAAGTAGACGTATATCATAAACTTATTTTATGCATAGTAAATTACAATATCCCTTAGATTCCTCTGAAATCCCTCCACCTTTGAAAAACCTGGATATATGAATAATTAATAAATCATTACTGCAAGGGAATTTTTCTTTTCCTGGTTCCGTTACATAGGTGCAGCGACTGCCTCTACCCATCTACCTCCACTCTCTGGAACGCTCTTCCTCCTTCTGTCTTTCCTAATTCTTATAGCCTATCTCCCTTCAAAAAGCGAATCTATCGTCATCTCAGGGTCTAATCCTCCATGTCTCTAGGTCCACAGTATTTTGACTATTTTTTTTTTTTATCTGTCCTTTTCCTTTGTGTATCATTACCTCAAGTCTGCCTTGTCCATAACCTTGTTCTTTTCCTTTGTCATGATATTTTCTCGTGCCCGGGCCTTTCTTGATGAGGGCAGTTTTTTGCCTGTCCCATTGTCACACTCATAATATATATATATATATATATATATATATATATATATATATAATATATATATATATATATATATATATATATACCTTGGCTGTTTCCCCCTTTAATTGGGGGGTAGCCGACATCAAAAAAGGAAAACAGTTTGGGGAGAAGTTATTCACCCCTCTACTCCCCCTCTTCTTTGACGTCTCACAGGAGGTAGGTACAAGGGGGGGGATTCCTAGTCCCCTCGCCCCGTCCACTTTTAGTCGCCTTTTACGACACGCAGGGAATACGGTGAGGCTATTCTTTGATTTTGTGCCCGCCCCACAGGGCACAGGATATATATATATATATATATATATATATATATATATATATATATATATATATATATATATATATATATATATATATATATATATATATATATATATATATATATATATATATATATATATATATATATATATATATAGATATACACACGGAGTTTCAGTCAGTATTTACAGTAGAAAATACCCCACCTCCTCAGATTGCAGTGATAGAAGCTCAAGGGCCGGTATTAGAGAACATCAACCTTACAGCCACAGAGGTATGCAAGGCGCTGATGGATTTAGATGTTCATAAAGCTACAGGTCCTGATGACATATCCCCCCATGTGCTTAAAAAATGCGCAAACACAATATCAGTGGCACTAAGTATCATATTTAAGGAGTCACTGGAGTCGGGGGAGATTCCAAGATGCTGGAAACAAGCAAATGTGATACCTATCTTCAAAAAGGGAAGGAGGGATAAGGCTCTGAACTATAGACCAGTTTCCTTGACCAGCATAAGTTTGCAAACTTATGGAGAAACTACTAAGGAAACATATCTCTCTTCACTTGGAATCCTTCAACTTTTTGTCAGTGAGGCAACATGGCTTCAGAGAAGGAAGATC
>JAXCGZ010014339.1:5000-26231 GCA_037179515.1 Halocaridina rubra | reverse complement strand
GGTGAGATGCCTATTCATTTTTTCTTCAGTATTGAGATAAGTGACTGTCAACCTGTATATGGTGAGATGCCAATTCGGTCTGTTCTTGGTATTGGGTATGCTGGACAATTGACCAGGATATGATGAAAAGCCTATTTGTTTTATACTCAGTGTTGGTAATTCCTAATAATTAACCTTTATATGGTGAGATACCTGTCCATATCATTCTTGTTATTGCATATTCCTGAAAAGAAACATGGATATGACAAGATGTGTGTCATTTTGTCTTGTTTTTTAGGCATATATGAGAATTAACATGGATATGGTGAGAGGCATGTCTAATTTATTCTTGGTGTTAGGTATACATGTCAATCTACATCGATATTTTCACAATAACTTTCATTTTACTTTTTTTATTTTTTTATTTTATTTTTTTTATTTTTTTTAGAAGTTTGTTTATGTATCTTTGGTGATGGACATATCTGGTAATCAATCTGGATATGGTGATCTGCTTATTCATATTTTACTTAGTGTTTGTAAAAATGACGATCAACCAGGATATTGTGTGATGCCTGTTTACTTTTACCTTGCTGTTGTGTATAATGAACTATCAACCTGGATATGGTAAGATGCCAGTCTATTTTATACTCAGTACTGGATATAACTGACAATCAACATGAATGTGGTGAAGTGACTATTCATTTTAATTTTAGTGCTAGGTATATTTTGCAATCAACCTGGATATGGTGAGATGCCTATTCATTTTTTCTTCAGTATTGAGATAAGTGACTGTCAACCTGTATATGGTGAGATGCCAATTCGGTCTGTTCTTGGTATTGGGTATGCTGGACAATTGACCAGGATATGATGAAAAGCCTATTTGTTTTATACTCAGTGTTGGTAATTCCTAATAATTAACCTTTATATGGTGAGATACCTGTCCATATCATTCTTGTTATTGCATATTCCTGAAAAGAAACATGGATATGACAAGATGTGTGTCATTTTGTCTTGTTTTTTAGGCATATATGAGAATTAACATGGATATGTTGAGATGCATGTCTAATTTATTCTTGGTGTTAGGTATACATGTCAATCTACCTTGATATTTTCACAATAACTTTCATTTTACTGTTTTTTTTTTTTTAGAAGTTTGTTAATGTATGTTTGGTGATGGACATATCTAGTAATCAATCTGGATATGGTGATCTGCTTATTCATATTTTACTAAGTGTTTGTAAAAATGACGATCAACCAGGATATTGTGTGATGCCTGTTTACTTTTACCTTGCTGTTGTGTATAATGAACTATCAACCTGGATATGGTAAGATGCCAGTCTATTTTATACTCAGTACTGGATATAACTGACAATCAACATGAATGTGGTGAAGTGACTATTCATTTTAATTTTAGTGCTAGGTATATTTTGCAATCAACCTGGATATGGTGAGATGCCTATTCATTTTTTCTTCAGTATTGAGATAAGTGACTGTCAACCTGTATATGGTGAGATGCCAATTCGGTCTGTTCTTGGTATTGGGTATGCTGGACAATTGACCAGGATATGATGAAAAGCCTATTTGTTTTATACTCAGTGTTGGTAATTCCTAATAATTAACCTTTATATGGTGAGATACCTGTCCATATCATTCTTGTTATTGCATATTCCTGAAAAGAAACATGGATATGACAAGATGTGTGTCATTTTGTCTTGGTTTTTAGGCATATATGAGAATTAACATGGATATGGTGAGATGCATGTCTAATTTATTCTTGGTGTTAGGTATACATGTCAATCTACCTCGATATTTTCACAATAACTTTCATTTTTTTTTTTTTAGAAGTTTGTTTATTTATCTTTGGTGATGGACATATCTGGTAATCAATCTGGATATGGTGATCTGCTTATTCATATTTTACTTAGTGTTTGTAAAAATGACGATCAACCAGGATATTGTGTGATGCCTGTTTACTTTTACCTTGCTGTTGTGTATAATGAACTATCAACATGGATATGGTAAGATGCCAGTCTATTTTATACTCAGTGCTGGATATAACTGACAATCAACATGAATATGGTGAAGTGACTATTCATTTTAATTTTAGTGCTAGGTATATTCTGCAATCAACCTGAATATGGTGAGATGCCTATTCATTTTTTCTTCAGTATTGAGATAAGTGACTGTCAACCTGTATATGGTGAGATGCCAATTCGGTCTGTTCTTGGTATTGGGTATGCTGGACAATTGACCAGGATATGATGAAAAGCCTATTTGTTTTATACTCAGTGTTGGTAATTCCTAATAATTAACCTTTATATGGTGAGATACCTGTCCATATCATTCTTGTTATTGCATATTCCTGAAAAGAAACATGGATATGACAAGATGTGTGTCATTTTGTCTTGTTTTTTAGGCATATATGAGAATTAACATGGATATGGTGAGATGCATGTCTAATTTATTCTTGGTGTTAGGTATACATGTCAATCTACCTCGATATTTTCACAATAACTTTCATTTTACTTTTTTTTTTCTTTTTTTTTTTAGAAGTTTGTTAATGTATGTTTGGTGATGGACATATCTGGTAATCAATCTGGATATGGTGATCTGCTTATTCATATTTTACTTAGTGTTTGTAAAAATGACGATCAACCAGGATATTGTGTGATGCCTGTTTACTTTTACCTTGCTGTTGTGTATAATGAACTATCAACCTGGATATGGTAAGATGCCAGTCTATTTTATACTCAGTACTGGATATAACTGACAATCAACATGAATATGGTGAAGTGACTATTCATTTTAATTTTAGTGCTAGGTATATTTTGCAATCAACCTGGATATGGTGAGATGCCTATTCATTTTTTCTTCAGTATTGAGATAAGTGACTGTCAACCTGTATATGGTGAGATGCCAATTCGGTCTGTTCTTGGTATTGGGTATGCTGGACAATTGACCAGGATATGATGAAAAGCCTATTTGTTTTATACTCAGTGTTGGTAATTCCTAATAATTAACCTTTATATGGTGAGATACCTGTCCATATCATTCTTGTTATTGCATATTCCTGAAAAGAAACATGGATATGACAAGATGTGTGTCATTTTGTCTTGGTTTTTAGGCATATATGAGAATTAACATGGATATGGTGAGATGCATGTCTAATTTATTCTTGGTGTTAGGTATACATGTCAATCTACCTCGATATTTTCACAATAACTTTCATTTTTTTTATTTTTTTTTTAAGTTTGTTTATGTATCTTTGGTGATGGACATATCTGGTAATCAATCTGGATATGGTGATCTGCTTATTCATATTTTACTTAGTGTTTGTAAAAATGACGATCAACCAGGATATTGTGTGATGCCTGTTTACTTTTACCTTGCTGTTGTGTATAATGAACTATCAACCTGGATATGGTAAGATGCCAGTCTATTTTATACTCAGTGCTGGATATAACTGACAATCAACATGAATATGGTGAAGTGACTATTCATTTTAATTTTAGTGCTAGGTATATTTTGCAATCAACCTGGATATGGTGAGATGCCTATTCATTTTTTCTTCAGTATTGAGATAAGTGACTGTCAACCTGTATATGGTGAGATGCCAATTCGGTCTGTTCTTGGTATTGGGTATGCTGGACAATTGACCAGGATATGATGAAAAGCCTATTTGTTTTATACTCAGTGTTGGTAATTCCTAATAATTAACCTTTATATGGTGAGATACCTGTCCATATCATTCTTGTTATTGCATATTCCTGAAAAGAAACATGGATATGACAAGATGTGTGTCATTTTGTCTTGGTTTTTAGGCATATATGAGAATTAACATGGATATGGTGAGATGCATGTCTAATTTATTCTTGGTGTTAGGTATACATGTCAATCTACCTCGATATTTTCACAATAACTTTCATTTTACTTCTTTTTTTTTTTTTTTTTTTAGAAGTTTGTTTATGTATGTTTGGTGATGGACATATCTGGTAATCAATCTGGATATGGTGATCTGCTTATTCATATTTTACTTAGTGTTTGTAAAAATGACGATCAACCAGGATATTGTGTGATGCCTGTTTACTTTTACCTTGCTGTTGTGTATAATGAACTATCAACCTGGATATGGTAAGATGCCAGTCTATTTTATATATCTATATATATATATATATATATATATATATATATATATATATATATATATATATATATATATATATATATATATATATATATATATATATATATATATATATATATATATATATATATATATATATATATATATATATATATATATATATATATATATATATATATATATATATATATATATATATATATATATATATATATATATATATATATATATATATATATATATATATATATATATATATATATATATATATATATATATATATATATATATATATATATATATATATATATATATATATATATATATATATATATATATATATATATATATATATATATATATATATATATATATATATATATATATATATATATATATATATATATATATATATATATATATATATATATATATATATATATATATATATATATATATATATATATATATATATATATATATATATATATATATATATATATATATATATATATATATATATATATATATATATATATATATATATATATATATATATATATATATATATATATATATATATATATATATATATATATATATATATATATATATATATATATATATATATATATATATATATATATATATATATATATATATATATATATATATATATATATATATATATATATATATATATATATATATATATATATATATATATATATATATATATATATATATATATATATATATATATATATATATATATATATATATATATATATATATATATATATATATATATATATATATATATATATATATATATATATATATATATATATATATATATATATATATATATATATATATATATATATATATATATATATATATATATATATATATATATATATATATATATATATATATATATATATATATATATATATATATATATATATATATATATATATATATATATATATATATATATATATATATATATATATATATATATATATATATATATATATATATATATATATATATATATATATATATATATATATATATATATATATATATATATATATATATATATATATATATATATATATATATATATATATATATATATATATATATATATATATATATATATATATATATATATATATATATATATATATATATATATATATATATATATATATATATATATATATATATATATATATATATATATATATATATATATATATATATATATATATATATATATATATATATATATATATATATATATATATATATATATATATATATATATATATATATATATATATATATATATATATATATATATATATATATATATATATATATATATATATATATATATATATATATATATATATATATATATATATATATATATATATATATATATATATATATATATATATATATATATATATATATATATATATATATATATATATATATATATATATATATATATATATATATATATATATATATATATATATATATATATATATATATATATATATATATATATATATATATATATATATATATATATATATATATATATATATATATATATATATATATATATATATATATATATATATATATAAATATATATATATAGACATATATATATATATATATATATATATATATATATATATATATATATATATATATATATATATATATATATATATATATATATATATATATATATATATATATATATATATATATATATATATATATATATATAATATATATATATATATATATATATATATATATATATATATATATATATATATATATATATATATATATATATATATATATATATATATATATATATATATACATATATATATATATATATATATATATATATATATATATATATATATATATATATATATATATATATATATATATATATATATATATATATATATATATATATATGTATATATACATATGTATATACGCAAAAGTAATGCATTATTCTTTGCAAAGCCAAATTAGCCCCAAGAGAAAGTTTGACTTTTGATTGATCTACAATGAGACATTTCTGGGATATTATCTACAGGACAGCTAAGTTTAGTACCTAAATGTAATTATGAATTCTGACACGTTCACTAATTATGTGATTACTTGTTAAACCTCAATCAATGAACATAAGTGTTACTTGGTCAGCACTAGCTCTATATTATATATGCAAGCTTAAATGCATCACGATTTTAATTCTCCTTTCTGGAATATACAGAAGTGTAGCTATTCATAATGAGAGCTGCTCTAAAATTTCTGCATCCCATTGCAAAGCCAAGTAATATTATTGGTAATCAAATTATTTCATTTGAGGCAATTGAGAACGCGCAAGAAGATTTCTGTCCTTCTTTTTCTGAAAACTTAGATATTTTCTTTATAGTTCTTTGTATTTCATTTTACGAGTGAGACACCGGGACTGGCAAGAAAATTGCCCTCATCAATAGAAGCCCAGGTACGAAGATAATATTAAGAAAAAAAAAAAGAAAAAAATAAGAACAAGGCAGAGATGAGGTAATGATACACAATAGGAGAAGGACAGGCTGAAAGAACAGTCGCAGTATGGTAGGATTATGCCCTGATATATTGCTAGATCCTCTTTTTTGTAGGAAGATAACTTATAAGAATTATGAAAGACTGAAGGAGCTGGAGGTAGATGGGAAGAAGAAGTTGCTGCACCGACCAATCCACGAGCTGCATATCTCCACACAGTACCTGTGAGACGAGACCGCTGGGCGAGTATCAGGCGGCCTCGGCAGTGGGGGAGAGAAACATCTCGTCAATTCATCAGAGCAGTGATGGAAGTAATAGCATCAGAAAAGAGGAAGATGTATAATATTACAGCGAAGAGAAAGAGAATCCAGGCTTAAATTATGAGGTTTATTAATGAGTCTAACTGTCTTAGATTCAACTCTATCAAGAGGATAACTATATGATAAAGCAAACCAGATGTGCGAGCAGTATTCTAAGCATGGACGGGTAATACCTTTTTAGATATTAAGTAACTGTAAAGAGGATAATTAATGACGGAAACGAAATAGAACCACCAATATTTTGGATGCAGAATAAGCGCTGCATAACTATGAAGTTTATGAAGTGTTCAATTCAAAAGTTGGAAAATAATAAATTTTAAGTGAAATATAATTCTCACATATAGTCTGTGTATTTCAGGGATTGGCTAAGAATTATTATAATTTTTTTTTAAGAGTGTGACACCTGGACAGGCTGAAACTGCCCTCATCAATAAAAGCCCAGGCACGAGAAAATACCAAGACGAAGGAAAAGAAAAAGGTTAAGGGCAAGGCAGAGATAAGGTAATGTCACACAAAGGAAAATGACAGACATAAAAAACAGTCAAAGTACAGAGGACCCAAAGATATGGAGGACTAGGCTCTGAGATGACGATAGATCTGCTTTTTGAAGGATGAAAGGCCATAAGAATTAGGAAAGACAGAAGGAGGAAGAGAGCTGCAGAGTCTGGAGGTAGAGGGGAAGAAGCAATCGCAGCCCTGACCAATCCGCAAGCTACAAATCTCCACACAGTACCTCTGAGATGAGGCCGCTTGGCGAGTGTTATGCGGCCTCGGCAGTGGAGGAGGGATGCAACTCGCCAACTCATCAGAGCAGCGATGGAGGTAGTAGCAATAGAAAAGCGAAAGGGAAGATACCTTACTACAAAGAGAGAGAGAATACAGGTTAGAAGTAAAAGAAGGATCATTAATGAGTCTGACTGCCTTAGATTCAACCCTATCAAGAAGATAAGTAAAGGAAGAAGCACCCCAGATGTGTGAGCAGTATTCTAAGCAGAGGCGAATAAGACCTTTGTAAATTTTAAGTAACTGCAAAGAGAAAAAGTAATGACGAAAATGAAACAAAACCCCAAATTTTTTGGGATGAAGATTTAGAAATTTGGATTATGTGATTCCTCCAAGACAAGTTAGAGGCTATATGGCTTCCTAATATGTTGATAGAGTTAAGAGGGTAAATTTCATTAGTTTCGAAGACAATAGGGTTATCAGGAGGAGAAGAAGATAAAGAGATAGCCAGAAACTGTCTAGGAGTCATTGAATTTAACTAAATTTTGAGTGCCCCACTCAGATAGTCTCTGCAAATCAGAGTTTAGAGTAGAGGAAAGAGTGATACGAGATTGATTAAGAATAACAGATGAAGGTTGTGAAGAAAAGGCAGAGGAAAAGTGAAGGGTAGAATTATCAGCAAAGGCATTAAGAAGAGAGGAAGATGAGGATTGTAGAAGATCATTGATGAAGAGAAGGAAGAGGGTAGGTGAAAGAACAGAGCTCTGTGGAACACCACTGGAAACAGAGAAAGGGCTAGATGTCGCACCATTAACAGCTTCAGATACAGAGTAAGAAAACTGGAAATCAGAGAACAGAAAGAAGGGGTAAAGCCATAGGCAGGGAGTTTGGCCAACAGAACCTTGTGCCAGACTCTGTAACAAGCATTAGAGATATCAAGGGCGACGACAAAGGATTCCCCATAGTTCCTCAGAGAAGATGACCATACATGAGTAAGATAGGACAGGAGATCACCGTGGATCTTGCCTTGCGGAAACCGTACTGGTGATCGGAGATAAGTGAGTTAGATTTAAGGCGTTTCAAGAAGTGAGCATTGAGCAAAGTTTCAAAAACTTTAGCAATAGAGGAGGTTATGGCAATAGGTCGGTAGTTGGAAGGAATAGAGCGGTCACCCTTCTTAGGAACAGGTTGAACTAGAGCATGCTTCCAAGATGAAGGATAGATACTGGTTGAGAGAATGAGGCGAAAAAGGCGGCAAAGCACGGGAGCCAGTTCATCTGCAAACTCCTTAAGGAATCTTGCAGGGATACCATCGGGACCAGATGCCTTGTTCGTCTTTAGCAAGCGAAGAACCTTATGAGCTTTGTGTGAAAAAAAGATAAGGGAGGGCATAGGGTTACAGAGGGGAAAAGACTGAGGAACAGGTGCCCTGGAATCGTTGATAGAAGAGTTGGTAGAAAAATGAGAACCAAAGAGAGTGGCTTTGTAAGTAGGAGAGCAAGCTATAGAACCATCAGAACGAATGATAAGGGGGAAAACTTGAGTTACAGAGGTTTTTGGAGAGGTTTTTGGCTAAGGACCAGAAGCATTTGTCATTGGGAGAGGAGTTTAGGTTATCAACTTTCCTTCTTATAAAGGAAGCCTTAGACCTTTGAATCTGATCAGTACAGTGATTCCTAGCTATAATAAAAGCAGAGCGAGTTCAACTTTAAGGAGAGGCTAGATAAGATCGGGGAGCCTGATTCCTAGCCTGGATAGCCATGGAGCAGGCACGGTCAAACCAAGGTTTAGGGGGAGAGAAAGTTTTTGTAGAAGAGGGGATGTACGCCTCCATTCCCGCAGTCATGATGTCGGCAACTTTTAGAGCTACCTGATCAGGGTTGCGGGACCGAAAGCAGTAGTCATCCCATGAGAAGTCAAATAGAAAGTTACGCAAATTTTCATGTTGGGTACGCTCATAGTACCAAAGGCGGCACTGAGTAGGAGGGATTGGTGGTGGGGGAGCGAAAATGGAAGAGACTGATATCATAGAGTGGTCAGATTTACCAAGAGGGGAAAGCACAGAATAAGAGTACTTTGAAGGGCTAGAAGTAAAAAACAGGTCAAGAGTGTTTGCAGCATGTTTTTGAAGATCAGGAACGCGAGTAGGATATTTGATAATTTGCTCCAGATCGTGAGTAATAGAGAAAGCAAGGGCCTCGCTTCCTCCCACATCAGTGTGAGAAGAATGAAGCCACTCACTGTGGTGTACATTGAAGTCTCCAATGTAGAGAACTTCGGCATGTGGGTGAGATGATAACAAGGACTCATGGCACGAGGATAGATATTCAAAGAAAGATACAAAATCGGTGGAGTTTGGAGAACAGTAGCAGAACAAAGGAAGATAGTGGTAATGGAGAGATAGACTTTTAGCCAGAGAACATCAAAGTCAGGAGATTCAAGGTCCAAGAGCCTCACAGTAGGAGTGTTAGTGCTGCAGTATGCACAGAACTCACCTTTGGAACGAAAATGATTATACACATTATAGTGAGAGATATGGAATGGGTTGGTGGAAGCATGCATAGACAGCTGGGTTTCAGATAGGAGGAGGAGGTTAGGGATGAAAGTGCTCAAGTGCTGTTCCATTGATGAAAGATTAGACTTCACCCCACTAATGTTAGAATAGTGAACAGTGAAAGAAGCAGATCTATTGGAAGGTGCCAGGTTAAGAGCAGAACCATTACTACCACCAGGCGTGTCTGCCCTCAAGCCAATAGTGAAGTCAATACGATCCCCGGAGATTCTTCGCACCCCTCTGTGCCGGGTACTGAGGGCTATTAGTTGTGAACCTTCCATAAATAATAACAAATGTGAGGAAAAATAAAGTAAAAGAGACAGATGTGGGAAATGTTGTGACTTGTCAAATGTAGTGGAACAGCAAGAGATGTATAATGAATACTCCAGAATATTCAGTGTAGATGTAGGCATGAGGAGAGAGCCGTCATGAAGGAAGACTCAACCTGGAACTGTCTGGACCAGTCCTAGGTGCATCCTATTACCTTAACTCGTTGTCTTTTAACGGGCGGCTGGTGCCACGGCCAACCTACTAATCATTACGTTTTGGTGAAAAAATGACATGGATTTTCAAAGGAAAATAAGAAAACTTTTACAAGAAAATAAATATCCTTCAAGACAGCTTACAAGTAAATCAACCGCTGAATGCGAGTTACAATTTGTCAGCCTACTAGTAGAAATTGTGTAAAATAATAAGTGTAAATATTAAAGATTGGTTCACTCACGAACATTGCCCTTTCATATTTGGAATATGCTGTGAGCACATTAACTATATTCCAGAAGTTTCTGTGAACATCGTTCAACATTTATCTTCATAGAAATGTTACTTCACATGAATTGTGAGCATTGCTAACCAAGAGAGAATTAAACAACTAAATATGCTAAAGTGAAGGCAGTACAGGTGTTCCATATTCTATTGAAGTGAAGGAAAAATTTCTGGTTAGTCAATTTTTATTATCAATCCAAAATGAAAGCTCGCCATTCCCTATATATATAGATTTTTTTTTAAAGCAGTTATAGTAAAGTAGAAACCAACATATGCAACACTCGCTAACCTTCAAAAAATATTTGTATAAAATTTTAATGAATGGGTAGGGTATTAGCAAGTGAATTGCGTAACTTGGAAGTATGGCATACATGGTAGGAATAAGAATGGAGAGAAAATGATAGAAATGTGTATTGAGAGAGAGATATTGATTACCAATACTGTGTTTAAAAAGAAGGACGTGCATAAGTATGCGTGTGTAAGAATAAATAATGGAGGAGTAGTTGACAGAGCAATAATAGATTATGCCGTGGTGGAAAGGAGAGTCATTGGAAGAGTATTGGAAGTGAATGTACTTAGAGGAGCTTGTAATGGAATATCTGATAATTATTTAGCGGAAAGTAGTGGGAGAAAAGTGAAGAAATAGAAGAGAGAGAGGAAGAGAGGTACTAAAAGTGAGTGAACTGTATAAGAAAGAGAAAGGCGGTGAGTGTAAGGCTAGTCTGAGGAATGTTTGGAATGTAGTGAAAGGGAAAGTGGAGGAGGGAGTGCAAGGAGAGTAGAGTTATTTCATAGAGGAAATTAAGAAGTTTGCAGAGCAAGTGTGTGGAAGGAGACTAAGAGGAGGAAGTAAAAGGAAGGGTGAAATGAGGAGGTGAGTGCAGTAGTGGCTGAAAAGAGACAGGCATTTGAGGTATGGTTGCAAATAGGTTATGCAGAGGTATATGAAAGACATTGTGCAAAGAGGAGGTTAGTGAAGTGCATGATGATGAAGGCAAAGTGAGAAGCGACTGCAACTTGCGGTAGATGCTTGTATGAGAAGTTTGAAAGGAATAAAAAGATATTTTTGGGAGGAAGTAAAAAGAGTGCAGAAAGGTGAATCTGGTATGGAGGATGGGGTGAAAGGAGCACATGGGTAATTACTAGTGGACAAAATACTAGTGAGAGAGAGAATATCCGAGTATTTCAAAGAACTGCAAAATGAATAAGATGATAGACTGGCAGAGATTGTGGCTGTGAAAAATGAATGGAGAATTCTAAAGTTATGTGATGAACATTATACGGAAATAACAAAAGAGGAGGTACATTTGGCATTGGGAGTAATGAAAGAAGGCAAAGGGCAAGGGATAAATGGGTGTAGAATGCTTGTCAAAATGTTGGGAGGCATTAATAGAATGGATGGCTAGGTTGTAGAAAGTATGTTACAGGAAAGGGGGGAGGGTCTAAGTTGATTGGAGGAGGTAAGTATGAGTGTAGTAATTTTAGAGGGATTAGTTTATTGAGTGTAGTTGTTAAGGTATATCAAAATGGGTTAATCGAGAGACTTAGGAAAGGCTCTGAGAGACTGATTGGGGTAGAACAGTGTAGGTTCAGAAAAGAAAGAGGATGTGTGGGTCAGGTGTTTGTGTATGAGAAGTCTTAATATTAAGATAAGGAAATTTTTGGACTTTTATGGACTTAGAGAAAGCATTTGGCATGGTTGATAGAGAGGCGATGTGGAGTGTGTTACAACTGAATGAAATAAATGGAAGTTCGTTGAATGCAGTCAAGAGTTTTTACATGAATAGTGAAGCATGTTTGAGAATCGGGAATGATATGATTGATTGGTTTGAGGTGAAAGTAGGATTAGGAAAAGGTTTTGTAATGTCGCCATGGTTACTCAGTGTGTAAAATGTCTGAAGTTTTAGGGAAACAAATGAATGATTTGAATCATATGATATTTGAGTTTGTTATGGCGTGTGAAAGAAGGAAGTTGCTTGTGAATATTGGTAAAAGTAAAATCATGAGATGCACGAGGAGTGTTAATGTTGGCAGTCTAAATGTTGGAGTGAATGGATAGTTGCTTGAAGAAGTTATGAGTTTTAAGTATCTAAGGTCGCACATAGCAAGGAATGAACGAGTGGATGTGGGGGTAAGTTACAATGTGAAGATGTAGAGGTAAGTTGAAAAGTGTGATGACAAATGGTTGTTTAGGAATGAATGCAGAGAGGTGGCTATATGAAGGCTTGATTGTGCAGACAGCATAGTATGGAGCGGTAACTTGGAATGTAAGATAGGATGAAAAGAACAAGTTGATTGGAGATGAGGTGTTTGAAAAGTATGATTGATGCATCCAGAGTTGTTAGAATAATGAACTGAAGTAATGAGTATTTTGGATTCATGGAAAAGTGATGAATGAATAGCGGAAAGAGTGTGGAGTTCGAAGTGGTTGGAGTAAGGCAAGGAGGATGTCCTAGAATGAGATGGAAAGATAGCGTGAAAAGGGTATTGGGTGCAAGTGGCATGCCAGTGGAATAGGGAAGAGAGACTGCAAGAGCTAGAAATGAGTGGAGGAAGACGGTGTATAGGTGACGAGGGTCAAAGGGATTTCTCGTACCTATTAGCTCAGTGAACTGTGATGGATAGGTGTGAGGAGAGTTGCCATGTGATGAAGCGGTGGGGGTAAACCAGCTGCTGTTGTCGGGCCTCGCTGCAGAATATCCTTCCTAGACTACCTTATGTTTGAACCACGCAGGGTGGTAGAGGGATGTGGAAACCCTATATCGCCAAGGAGCGAAGAGGAATACTTGAGGTATGAGTGGATTGTTGATAATGCGTGTTTCTTAGCTCTGCTACCCCTATTACAAGTGAGAATAGGGCAATGTCTATAGCTAAGTATATTTATGGCTACATACATACAAATCTAATAGCACTTTAGGATATATTTTGCATGAAATATATCTGCAATATATAAAATTTGGTTAGGAACAGTTTCCTTCAAATTTTGCTTTAATAACCCAGTGTAGCCTGATCCAAGTACTATATGCCTACTATAATATGCACCGTAAACAATTTAAAATGCATACATGCATATATACATACACACCAACATAAATACATGCATACAAAAATACACATATACATGCGTGTATACATATATATATATATATATATATATATATATATATATATATATATATATATATATATATATATATATATATATATATATATATATATATATATATATATATATATATATATATATATATATATATATATATATATATATATATATATATATATATATATATATATATATATATATATATATATATATATATATATATATATATATATATATATATATATATATATATATATATATATATATATATATATATATATATATATATATATATATATATATATATATATATATATATATATATATATATATATATATATATATATATATATATATATATATATATATATATATATATATATATATATATATATATATATATATATATATATATATATATATATATATATATATATATATATATATATACATATATATATATATATATATATATATATATATATATATATATATATATATATATATATATATATATATATATATATATATATATATATATATATATATATATATATATATATATATATATATATAACCCAGCCTCGGGGTTGCTAGAAATAGCAGCCCAGTCTCGGTCCCAAGCCCGGAGAAATGGGGAGGGTTGGCGTCAGGAAGGGCATCCGGCTGTAAAACCCTTTTGCCAAAACCCATGTGGATATATATATATATATATATATATATATATATATATATATATATATATATATATATATATATATATATATATATATATATATATATATATATATTACATATATATATATATATATATATATATATATATATATATATATATATATATATATATATATATATATATATATATATATATATATATATATATATATATATATATATATATATATATATATATATATATATATATACATTTATATATATATATATATGTATATATATATATATATATATATATATATATATATATATATATATATATATATATATATATATATATATATATATATATATATATATATATATATATATATATATATATATATATATATATATATATATATATATATATATATATATATATATATATATAGATATATATATATATATATATATATAAATATATATATATATATATATATATATATATATATATATATATATATATATATATATATATATATATATATATATATATATATATATATATATATATATATATATATATATATATATATATATATATATATATATATATATATATATATATATATATATATATATATATATATATATATATATATATATATATATATATATATATATATATATATATATATATATATATATAAATATATATATATATATATATATATATATATATATATATATATATATATATATATATATATATATATATATATATATATATATATATATATATATATATATATATATATATATATATATATATATATATATATATATATATATATATATATATATATATATATATATATATATATATACATATATATATATATGCATATATATATATATAATATATATATATATATATATATATATATATATATATATATATATATATATATATATATATATATGAATCATTTTTTTTTTTTTTTTTTTTTTTTTTTTTTTTTTTTTTACCCCGACCGGGACTCGAACCTAGGACTTATGATTACTAAGTCAAGGCGCTACCACTACACCACAGAAGGTTAAAAGGAATCCAACCTTATAGCTTATATCTGCTATACTTAGGAATGAACGCATTCTAACTGAATGCCACTGTGTTCATATTACAGATTCCCCAACCTCACTCGTGGCTTCATTTTAGCATTTACTTCAATTCCCAATCTCATTCGGGCCATGAAATAACCAAATAAGCACATTACATATGTGAAATCATGAATCATTTTTTACCCCGACCGGGACTCGAACCTAGGACTTATGATTACTAAGTCAAGGCGCTACCACTACACCACAGAAGGTTAAAAGGAATCCAACCTTATAGCTTATATCTGCTATACTTAGGAATGAACGCATTCTAACTGAATGCCACTGTGCTCATATTACAGATTCCCCAACCTCACTCGTGGCTTCATTTTAGCATTTACTTCAATTCCCAATCTCATTCGGGCCATGAAATAACCAAATAAGCACATTACATATGTGAAATCATGAATCATTTTTTTTTTTTACCCCGACCGAGACTCGAACCTAGGACTTATGATTACTAAGTCAAGGCGCTACCACTACACCACAGAAGGTTAAAAGGAATCCAACCTTATAGCTTATATCTGCTATACTTAGGAATGAACGCATTCTAACTGAATGCCACTGTGTTCATATTACAGATTCCCCAACCTCACTCGTGGCTTCATTTTAGCATTAACTTCAATTCCCAATCTCATTCGGGCCATGAAATAACCAAATAAGCACATTACATATGTGAAATCATGAATCATTTTTTTTTTACCCCGACCGGGACTCGAACCTAGGACTTATGATTACTAAGTCAAGGCGCTACCACTACACCACAGAAGGTTAAAAGGAATCCAACCTTATAGCTTATATCTGCTATACTTAGGAATGAACGCATTCTAACTGAATGCCACTGTGTTCATATTACAGATAGCGCCTTGACTTAGTAATCATAAGTCCTAGGTTCGAGTCCCGATCGGGGTAAAAAATGATTCATGATTTCACATATGTAATGTGCTTATTTGGTTATTTCATGGCCCGAATGAGATTGGGAATTGAAGTAAATGCTAAAATGAAGCCACGAGTGAGGTTGGGGAATCTGTAATATGAGCACAGTGGCATTCAGTTAGAATGCGTTCATTCCTAAGTATAGCAGATATAAGCTATAAGGTTGGATTCCTTTTAACCTTCTGTGGTGTAGTGGTAGCGCCTTGACTTAGTAATCATAAGTCCTAGGTTCGAGTCCCGGTCGGGGTAAAAAATGATTCATGATTTCACATATGTAATGTGCTTATTTGGTTATTTCATGGCCCGAATGAGATTGGGAATTGAAGTAAATGCTAAAATGAAGCCACGAGTGAGGTTGGGGAATCTGTAATATGAACACAGTGGCATTCAGTTAGAATGCGTTCATTCCTAAGTATAGCAGATATAAGCTATAAGGTTGGATTCCTTTTAACCTTCTGTGGTGTAGTGGTAGCGCCTTGACTTAGTAATCATAAGTCCTAGGTTCGAGTCCCGGTCGGGGTAAAAAATGATTCATGATTTCACATATGTAATGTGCTTATTTGGTTATTTCATGGCCCGAATGAGATTGGGAATTGAAGTAAATGCTAAAATGAAGCCACGAGTGAGGTTGGGGAATCTGTAATATGAACACAGTGGCATTCAGTTAGAATGCGTTCATTCCTAAGTATAGCAGATATAAGCTATAAGGTTGGATTCCTTTTAACCTTCTGTGGTGTAGTGGTAGCGCCTCGACTTAGTAATCATAAGTCCTAGGTTCGAGTCCCGGTCGGGGTAAAAAAAAAATGATTCATGATTTCACATATGTAATGTGCTTATTTGGTTATTTCATGGCCCGAATGAGATTGGGAATTGAAGTAAATGCTAAAATGAAGCCACGAGTGAGGTTGGGGAATCTGTAATATGAACACAGTGGCATTCAGTTAGAATGCGTTCATTCCTAAGTATAGCAGATATAAGCTATAAGGTTGGATTCCTTTTAACCTTCTGTGGTGTAGTGGTAGCGCCTTGACTTAGTAATCATAAGTCCTAGGTTCGAGTCCCGGTCGGGGTAAAAAATGATTCATGATTTCACATATGTAATGTGCTTATTTGGTTATTTCATGGCCCGAATGAGATTGGGAATTGAAGTAAATGCTAAAATGAAGCCACGAGTGAGGTTGGGGAATCTGTAATATGAACACAGTGGCATTCAGTTAGAATGCGTTCATTCCTAAGTATAGCAGATATAAGCTATAAGGTTGGATTCCTTTTAACCTTCTGTGGTGTAGTGGTAGCGCCTTGACTTAGTAATCATAAGTCCTATGTTCGAGTCCCGGTCGGGGTAAAAAATGATTCATGATTTCACATATGTAATGTGCTTATTTGGTTATTTCATGGCCCGAATGAGATTGGGAATTGAAGTAAATGCTAAAATGAAGCTATGAGTGAGGTTGGGGAATCTGTAATATGAACACAGTGGCATTCAGGTAGAATGCGTTCATTCCTAAGTATAGCAGATATAAGCTATAAGGTTGGATTCCTTTTAACCTTCTGTGGTGTAGTGGTAGCGCCTTGACTTAGTAATCATAAGTCCTAGGTTCGAGTCCCGGTCGGGGTAATAAAAAAAAAAAAATGATTCATATATATATATATATATATATATATATATATATATATATATATATATATATATATATATATATATATATATATATATATATATATATATATATATATATATATATATATATATATATATATATATATATATATATATATATATATATATATATATATATATATATATATATATATATATATATATATATATATATATATATATATATATATATATATATATATATATATATATATATATATATATATATATATATATATATATATATATATATATATATATATATATATATATATATATATATATATATATATTTATATATTTATATATATATATATATATATATATATATATATATATATATATATATATATATATATATATATATATATATATATATATATATATATATATATATATATATATATATATATATATATATATATAAGTATATATATATATATATATATATATATATATATATATATATATATATATATATATATATATATATATATATATATATATATATATATATATATATATATATATATATATATATATATATATATATATATATATATATATATATATATATATATATATATATATATATATATATATATATATATATATATATATATATATATATATATATATATATATATATATATATATATATATATATATATATATATATATATATATATATATATATATATATATATATATATATATATATATATATATATATATATATATATATATATATATATATATCACCGCCACGTTATAAATGTAATCACATTATATGTTCAAAGCCCAATTGCTAAAATTTGTGCAGTTTCTATATCACGATAAATGTTCCCCTAAATTATTCCGGAGTCGAGCGGTACCACTTAAAATGGGGTGATATAGACGAATAATATGTATTATTTCTATCATGCAAACACCTAAAATACACACATGTACACGAATATTCTTAGTATCAGTGCATGAATACAAACTCTATAGCACAGCATATCACCGCCTAGTTGATGTCAAGTACGTCTCCAGTTTGATATCCGGAAGATTAATATATTTTTCTGTGACAGAGTGTTTCGCTCAAAGTCACCAGAGGCTGCAGTAGATGCCTTATTAGTCAAGTTATTAATTATTACCTGTTTTTTTTTCTTACTAAAACAATTCTCACTCCTTGCCTTTTGCATATTATGATTATTTGCAATTTATATATCAACTTAGAGCTAATTTTATATATATCTTATTTAATATTCTAGTACGTGTAGATAGCATGATCCCAATATAAGAGTGACCACATATTTCTGTTTTCTGATCTTTCCTTTTCTTCATAAAAGAGGCCATAATCCTAGCGAGTCTATTAGAAACGTTATTTTTTACAATTTTCATATGATAAATTGCTCTTGCTAATAATTTTTTTATATCATAAGAATTGTTCTTGCTGATAATTTTGTTAAAAATTGGACCCTGATGATGTGTTATTAACCTGTCTAGATACATATTAGAAGCTTCTTTATTATTTGAATAGTTAAGTTCCGTCTCCTACAACGCAAAGAACGTTCTAGAGATTGTTTGTCAGTAACCTATTTTGCCCATAATAATTCTCGTTTTATATTGTTTCCTTCCACTTGTTGCACCTAAAATACTGTGCCTCTCTTGCATCTTTGCCATAATTGCCTGGCAAGGACCACCACCACAGTAGCCCCCGAATATGCTAAACGAAAATCTCATCCTCATAAGATTGATTATGACTACATAAAAATCTATCCCATTTTCCTAACGAATTCTAAATTAATATCACCTCTTTCTATCGTCGTTAATAAAGTGTTTACGTCAAAACTCGTGTATAAAGATATCTTCTAGATGAATGGCAAGTAATTAATTATTTAAATGAAGTGTTTTATGTTATATTCCGCATATAATTAAAACGTAGTTTTACCCTGTTGGCTTTGCAAATATTTCTTGTTAACCACAATTTAACGAATACATACCGTATTAATCTTGCTGATTCTTCATATATTTGGGAAAAAGTATTTTGAGTTATAAGTTGCAAATACTTCAGAAGGTGGTTTTACCCTTGCTTCATTGCAAATAGTTTTTGATAAGGAAAAGTGAATGATTACTGTATTTATCTAGTAGATTCTTCCTTTATCATAAATAGAGTGTTTTACCATATAGTTTGCGAATAATTAATAAGCATTGCAGCTTTTGTGGTTGCCCACAATTTAAGGAATACATACTGTATTTGTCTTGCTTATTCTTCATTTATTGTGAATAAACTGTTTTCCTCTAATGCCGGAAAATAATAAATGGTTTTGGATGTTCTTACGGTAGTATAAATATTTCTGGTTAGCTGTGACTAACCAAAATATTTTCATCCTGTAGAATAATATTGTAAACTCATAATATGTGTGCTCGTGCTTTCGGTTTTCCCATTATCAGCGGTGTGTCGTTTCTGTTTCTGCAATTGTAGTGTCCTCTATTCTACTCTACCTGTGTGACAGAGGTAATCGTTGAGTTGAGGCCAAAGTCTTGACATCCATCTGTGGTGCCGGGAATCGAAATCGTGCTTACCACCTCCTGAATTCGAAGCAGCGTTCCAAAAATTTAAATTTAAAACTTGTTCCAGCT
>JAXCGZ010014338.1:0-25000 GCA_037179515.1 Halocaridina rubra | reverse complement strand
TGCGCTGGACCGTCATGGCAAACCCAGCTGAGCTAGATGATGTTACGTAGGCATCGGAGGGAGGGCTCAGCGTCCACAGCAATGCCCATCCAGCATACAGGCCGCCTTGGCAAGACGATCCGCTGTGTCGTTAGCCAAGTCAGCCCAATGTGGGATGGAGTCCACACAAATGACACAACAAGAGAAGCATCCCGAGCGGCCCGCGAGGCGACATAGCCTATCTCCCACAGCACGGCCACAGATAGGTCTTGCTGGCGAGGATAGGGCTTGTAGGGACCGATTGGGAGTCACAAATTATTACCCCATTCACTCGTCGTCGAACAAGGAGAGTCACGGCATCCAAGATGCATTCAGTTCACAGTAGGTGGAGCTCGACGAGGTGGGTAGTCTACGGCCAATCCATGAATCAGCCGGCACAGGCGGCTCCATGGTGGGGGAAAACACAGCACATGCCGCCCTCCCATCTGCTTGCACAGAACCATCAACATAGACGTGGTGTGCTGCAGGGACAGACGTGGATACTATCAGCGATAGTCTCCAGAGCTAACTGTCTCTGCAAGGGGGGATAGACCTCCTTCGAGGTCGGTGTATATGTGACAGCGAGGGGGAGAGAAGAGAAGAGAGAGAGAGAGAGAGAGAGAGAGAGAGAGAGAGAGAGGAGAGAGAGAGAGAGAGAGGAGAGAGAGAGAGAGAGAGAGAGAGAGAGAGAGAGTGAGAGAGAGAGAGAGAGAGAGAGAGAGAGAGAGAGGAGAGAGAGAGAGTAGAGAGAGAGAGAGAGAGCTAGAGAGAGAGAGAGAGAGAGAGATGAGAGAGAGAGCAGTGTGAGAGAGACGAGAGAGAGAGAGAGAGGAGATGAGAGAGAGAGAGCAGAGAGAGAGAGAGAGAGAGAGAGAGAGAAGAGAGATGAGAGAGAGAGAGAGAGAGAGAGGAGAGCACTTTAGGATAACGTGTGCCTGTGTGTGTCTCATAATAATAATAATAATAATAATAATAATAATAATAATAATAATAATAATAATGATAATAATAATAATAATAATAATAATAATAATAATAATAATAATAATAATAATAATAAAAATAATAATAAAGTCCTTCATACTAAAGATAGTATAATTATTATTATTATTATTATCATTTTTATTTGTAATATCATTATCCAATAAATAGTTACATGGTTATGCTATGTGTGGTATTACACCATTTGATAGGCTTTTGAACTGAGACTCTGTTGGTTGGCTACCTCCCTAAAGCTGGTATAACCAGAGTCTCTTACCATCTCTAGCATACAGTGAGAGAGTTCTCAACTGTTTGCTTCTCTAAGCCATTATATTTATCCATTTGAATGAAAAGCATATTTGTGAGGCAACTGGATATTAGAGGTACTTGCCTTTGACCCATTGGTGGCAGGAATCACCTGTGTTTTTTCTTTTTATATGAGCTTTGTCTAGTTACTTAAACTTTGGATTAGTAGATGAGCCTATCTTTACGCAGTTTTTAGAGAACATTCTCAATGATTTGTTTCCTTTTTATTGTATTTGAACGAAAAACAATGTGTACTATTATTATTATGATCACTATTATTATTATTATTATTAGTATTATTATTATTAGTATTATTATTATTATTATTATTATTATTATTATTATTATTATTATTATTATCACAGAAGCTCCCTTACTTATGAACAACCAAGTTATGAACATTCACAGATACAAACAAAAACCTACCCATTATATACATATGCATTAATGTGTGTATTACTGTACTGCACTTATGAACAACCAAATTATGAACATTCACAGATACAAACAAAAACCTACCCATTATATACATATGTATTAATGTGTGTATTACTGTACTGCACTGTCTTATTACATATACTTTATGTTTTATGTAGTATGTCTTTAGCCTAGGAACTTTACAGAATTGCATATGTATGTACTGTACAGTACATTTTTTACCTAAACACAATTCTCTCCTATGTCATATGTTGCATTATCATTATTTTCATTTTAATTCTTATTATTATTGTTATTATTATTATTATTATTATTGTTGTGAGACACAAAACTGACAGTAGCACATGGAACTTTTCATCTCTCTCTCTCTCTCTCTCTCTCTCTCTCTCTCTCTCTCATTCACTCACAAAACTAATAATGTTGAATTTATTATATTTACAGTGTGCAAGTATTTCACATTGTCCCACTAGATTTTTCCTTACTGTAGTGCTTGATTAAAAGTATTATTCCTCTTCATAATGAAATTGTTGCCACTACAGAGCCCAAATTGGAAACAATGGACAATAAGATTTAACCCTTTCCCAGCGATGTGTCAACGAAATTTATTACACTCCAGTGTGGAGGTGCGGCCGTCACACCGCAGTGAAAATATGTTGTACCGCCTCCCTCATATCTAATCGGCTACTGAATCATTTGAGTACCTCTCAGATGGTTAAAACACTGACTATACATAGCATCATGACTTCAAATGGCAGACATCAAAATCCTCTTTACTTTCACTTAAGGAAATGGCGAGAATTTTGAAATTATTAAATTAGCAAACACATCATACTCGCAATTAACCCTTAAGAGGGATATTTCCAACAGTTGTCCGATTCAAAAGTAAAGGGTTAATGTGAAAGGCTGACAGCCCTATTCTTGTTGAGTCTAAGCCCAAATAAGGATAAGGAGAATCTGACTGTTCTATTTTAAGGTTTTATTAATATCAAACTATTGCTTCCTTTCTAGTGCTGACGAGATTTAAGTGTCTACTAATGCAGATGATACTGGAGTCCTCTATAGCAGATGATAAAAGATTGCTTCTCTAGTTTCACTGTAAGCAAAAAAGTAAATTCCTTCTAGAAAGAAGTGTGAAGTTCAGGTGACGAAACTCTCAATGTTCATGTTTATTAATAATAAGGCTCTTAAGGATACTTGGGAAATTAAGGATAAACGAAGAGTTTTAACAATAGCAATACTATATACATTTTCCTAAATCAAGTATATTTATAATCAAAACTTTTATATATAATGTCATTACATCAGATCCACCCATGGAGACAGAGTCTCAGGAAAAATAATAAGAATCTGGGTTCACTGCAAACACATTTCTTCCAAAACGAGATACTGCAGTTGTCTGAAAGGGAAAAACTGGGGGTTGTGATAATTCCTGAGGAGTATTGCTACAACTGTCTATAAAAACACAAGTGTCAGACATTTTCAACTGAACCAGATAATATAGGATCAATGGTGTCGCTTGAAACTACATCTGATAAACTACTATATGAGGGTTGACATTCACTTTGAGGAACACATAAAATATGAGGAGACCTTTGAGAGTTTATACATTATCGGTGTCTCATGAAGGCAACTGTATCTTAATACATTCATCATGTCTTTCAATCACTGGGAAAGGACATGTATATGGTGCTTCCAATAGTTTTCTGACACGATCCCCACAAACCCAAACTTTGGGTACACTAAATAAGTCATTTGGGATTTTTAAAACACTTGGCATTGTTCAAGAGTCTGATAAATGAGTAAAATCAATTTATCTTATGAACTTAACAAAAGTTTTTATAAAGTCTACTGTAGAACTTGATGTGACAGGAGGTTTCACAAATAAATCACTACGACTAAGTGGTAGTTTTCCAGTCACAAAGGTGAAAGGTGAATAACCTGAGGAGTATGTCATACAACGTACACCAAGGAGGACAACCAGCAGGGCATCGAGCCAAGTTTGCTGTCTGGCCATTAAGGCTGCCTTCTAGGCCCTATGGGAACATACTAAATCCCATTACCTTGAGGATGATAAGCTGTAGTTTGCAGGTGATGGAATCCTACATAGGAGGATAGTTCTTGGAACAATTCTGATTCAAACTGGGCTCCTCTATCAGTTACGCAGTAAAGAGGTACACCAAATCCGGAGACCCATCCACTGAGAAATGCATGGGCAATTGCTTTTGCCGTAACTTCCATGAAAGGTACAGCTTCAATTCACTTGGTTTGCTGGTCAGTACAGGTTAGAAGATATCAATAAGGAGTTTGGAATTCTCCACCAGGAGGAAAACAGGGTGGCAATGGTCCCACAATATCAAAGTGAACCACTTTAAATTGCTGACACGGAATTTCCAATGGTAGGATCTGAGATTTAGTGTGCTTTGTAACCTCTGTTGCTTGACAAATCTGGCAGCAAGGTGTCCACTGACATACATCATTGTCCATTCAAGGCCAAAAGTATCTGGACTTGATAAGATGGAGGGAACCTCTAACACCAGGATGGGAGATGGTATGCAAGGAGTTGAAGATATCTTTTCTGAGCGGCTGAGGTACAAAAAGTCGATGGCATTCTGAAGAGATATCACACTTAATAATCAGATTGTCAGCCAGTAGAAACTTCTTGAGTGCAGTCTGGAAAAATTTTATTTCATTTTTGCATTCTTGGGCAATGGCTAATGCAGGTAAATCAGCAAGTGAAATGCAGATGGCATTAGCTAGTCTTGCAAGGCAGTCAGAAACAATGTAATCACCACCACGAATATACTCCATGTTGGTACATACTCCAATAAGCAGGAAAGAAGTCTGTGTTGCATATATGTCTAAGCTGGGTTCCTGCTATGAAAAACACAAACTAATGGTTTATGGTCTGTGAATAATGCAGCCTGATGTCCTTCAATTATATCTTTGAAATGTAAAACAGCTGAATATGCAGCCAACAACTCGCGGTCAAATGCAGAGTACTGTACTTCCATTGAGATTCAGATAGTTTCTTGGAATAAAATGCAACAGGCACAGGTGAACCATTCTCCATTTGATAGAGGGCAGCTCCTGCAGCCACAGCAAAACAATCAAGTCACCAATTGAAGGGAATCTGAAACAGGGGTATGATGATTTTGTAAAGCGCCTTTGATGCCACTGAAGGACTTTGCAGCATCTGACCACTGTAACTGCGTAACATTCAGAAATTCTTTGATAAGTTGTGTCATGGGGAACACTATATCAGCAAAGTGAGTTGGTAGAAGTCTATAATAAGTGAGGAATTACAAGTCTATAAAAACCAACCATACCCAGAAAGCTTCGTAAGCCCCTAGCATCTGGGGGTAATGGGAAGTCCTGGTTGGCTGATTTATTACATTCTGGAGGGGCAATACCTGATGAGACACTGTAAATCCAAGGAAATCTAAGGAGGCAGCAACAAAAACACACTTATCTAGAGAGATTCGTAAATTGTTGTCACTGAGAATTTTTAATATAGTTTTTGGGTATATTACATGTTCTTCCACATAACTAGAAAATACAAGAATATCATCGAGTAAACACATACAAACTCAGTCTTGACCACACAGTATATATATCTCTGGAATGTTGCATGGGCGTTTCTAAGCCCAAAATGCATATATGCATATTCAAATAGTCCAAATGGGAAGTCATTGCAGTGTTTTGGATGTCATCTGGATGCAGAGGGATTTGGTGATAAGCTTTCAACAGATCCGATTTTGTAAATATCTTTTTCCATGAAGTTTAGAAGAGAGGCCTTCAATATATAAATGTTCAAAAATGTCAAAATTTTAAGTAGCCACTTGTTAGGCTAAATAAATAATAAACAATATGAAGGTTAGCAGGCCTTTAAAAGCTAAACAGGCTTTTTACAATTCACCCAGGACCCCTAAAGAGAATAATTTCAACAAAATCCTTCCTTTTCACCAATAGCTAGGCGTCATAAATGATGCTTTAGGCAAACAGTTTCCATTCTCTTTTCACTATCCCATCACCTTAAGAAAGGAATTAGTCAACGTTATATAAAACAAAAAAGAAGTTAATGCAAGAGTATATCAAATCTTCTGTAATAATTGCAGTAAAGTGTACATAGGACAGACAGGTCGATCTCTAGCCCAGAGAGTCTCTGAACACAAGAGGGCAGTGAGATATAATACACACATCAACGAATAAAAGCATAGTATTGATTGGAGTGGTGCCAGTATGTTATTCAAAAGTACTTGTCAATTCAAACGGAAAATTGTAGAATTTTCCCTCACTGAAATGAAGGACAATATCAATCTATCCAGGGGGCAATGGACCCCTAACATACTTGATAAAACTCTTCTGAAGCACAGCCTCAACGAAGTCATTCCGCAATATAAAGCCCCAACCGAATTGTAGTTTTCATTGTGTATTTCTTTATTTTTAATGTTTTTGTATTTTTTTAAATTATGTTTCTTGTCTTTAATAATGTTTTGTCTCTATTTGCGGTATTACTTTACTATTATCATTATTAATATTATTATAATAGTTCCTGTTGTTTTCTGTTATTATTTACATTATAATTATTATTGTATTGGTTGTTATTGTTGTTACTATTGTTAGCATTCTTGGTATTATTATTATTATTATTAGGATTATTACTATTGTTATTTGTATTATTATTAGCATTAGCCTCATCTTTCCCAATATTTTTTATTTTTATTTTTCTATTGTGTTCATATTCTGACACACTTTATTTTTTATATGCACTTATGTGTGTGTTAATATGTGTGCATGTATATATATTTATATGCATATGTTTATGCATGTGCATGTGTATGTGTGTATGCATATATATTTAAGTACATATGTATTTGTTTGTGTGTGTACTGACGTACAACTCACGCCCACGTGTGTCCCATGTGTAAGCTAGACAGTCGCTTCTCTGTTCTTTGTATCAAGCTTGCGAAGTAAAAAGCGTTATCAAGGAGGTGAAAGGTTAATGGCTAAACTCCATTACCGACCCACATTTCTCATCTGCCTCTTCTACAGCCACCCTCCATAATAAACTACACATTATACATGCACATATACGCATATACTTGATAGAAATTAATAAGTATACATACATGCACTTATGTTACACTGTTCTTTGTACCATACTGGTGTCCTTTAGGCATGCCCCCACACTATAGGTTATGGAGTGCTTCCCTCTTCTCTGGAAGCCTATTGGTGGAGGCACCACCAAAAGGCTTCCAGAGAAGGGGGAAGCCCCCCATAACCTATAGTGTGGGGGCATGCCTAAAGGACACCACGCCCTGCCATCTTGTTGGTACAAAAGGGTCAACCCACAACCGAGCAGCGTCAGTCAGTCAAGCAGAGAGAGTCAAGAGTCTTGTGGGTGCCTATACAGATAGCATTACGTTAAGGGGACAGGGGCATTAAGGTTTAGAGGAACCATGTAACTTCTAAATAAATTAAATGTTAAGTATTTTCGCATACTATTATCACCTTGCATGAGACAGCCCTGGCCAATGGATACTGACTACAATTACACCAGTGCTATACCGCCAGCTACAATCAATACAACATATAATACCACACTGGTAGGAAGAGAATATCCAAACGACAGTGGTAGACGACGATAGAATCAAAATTTCATACGACATCTGGTGGCACACTGGTGGAACATAGCTTTACGACTTCTGTTGGGATATTCATACGACATCTGGTGGCAGCCTAGTACGATACCACGCCTAAATTACCATGAAGAGACAAGAAGTTATTTGCCAGTGAATCTCATCCTTAAAACAAAATGCAAGATACAGAAGAATTTAACATATATTTGGAAGAAATGTCGAAGGAAGCACAAGTCATACATCACCCTCCTCATCCCCGTCTCTGTACCGGAGAAGCGCCCAGCATTAAGAACTTCCCCAAACATTTAGGTACTGAGGGAAAGTTGCTGAAATATCGTTAAGGAAGGCTGAGAAACGTCAAATGGAGAGACAAGCCACCGAGTTGCGATAGAATTTCAGCGCGATTCACGTACTTCACCGTGCGTAGCACTGTGAATGGTGCTTTGAGAAACAACACCCCAGCTAGGTGTTATTTGTTGCTGAATTCGACAGAGAAGATGCCTGGGATGGTGAATCGGAGATCTTATGAGAGGTATGAACGATGTGGGAGGGAGAACCATCGAGCCCAGAAGAAAGGAAAACCCCCTTTCCCAGTACCAGAGGCAGTGACGTCCTTCATGCAGTATCCCAAAATAGTTAAGTACTTGTAATTTTTATCAAGTGAATATTGGGACTACTATTAAAAGAAATTGAGGTCGGAGGACTCTGCCATTTTACTTTGTAGACATGCTTTGACTCAGCCACCTTGCATATAAGAGGGAATATGGCTTTAGTAAATCAATAGAAGTAGAATTTCTGTAACCATTATCAAACTAGATAGTTTGTACTAATAGCTATAAGCAATAATAAACTCGATTTTGTTATAATTAAACCAGTATAACAAGTAATTGCGTATGATGGGTGTTCAATTTATTTTTTTTATTACCTATATTAAGTATTAAACAGGAAAAGGCATTGATTTATTTGAGAAAAAAATAATATACGTGTATAATTATTTTTATTTTAAATTTCTAAAGCAGAATAGATTAATTTAAGTGACTGAGTGTCGTTTGCAGGAGTGACAATGTCCCAGAATGAAAAGAAATAAGTTGTAGAGTTTTTTCAGACTCCAAAATGAGCGTAAAAATTACCCTGAGAACTAACTTGAACCGCTCTTAAGGTTTTTCTTTTATCACGTGTAATATTTACCAAGAGAGAAAATGCGGGAATGACCGTCCTCTCAGCTTCGTTATTATAAAGTACACCTAGTTCGCTTTTTACGCATGTTTATAATCCGCGAAATTGGAATAATGCCCATAAAAAATAATAGTAAAAAATACGAAATTCGCTACTAATGCCCATGCAAAAACATCAAAATAAAATTTTTTATTTTAGTAAATAATCGACCGCCTCGGAGGCACTTTTCCGCCATGAGGTTTGTTCTCCCGCATCCTCCTCTTCTACAGCTTAATGCGATCAGATATGAAGAGACTTGAAAAAAGCATCAAGAACTAAAGGCAAACACACCTGCGATATAATATCGTCAGGGAAATAGCGTGCAAGGGTGCATCAGCCGATACAGAGGCAGCAAAACGCTTGCAGATAGAGGTTCATTCTCCCGCATCCTCCTCCTCTTCTACCGCTTAATGCGATCGAATATTATGAAGAGAATTGAAAAAAAGCATTAAGAACAAACAGCAAACAAACTTGCGATACAATATCGCCAGGGAAATAGCGTGCGAGGGTGCATCAGCAGATACAGAGGCGGCAAAACGTTTCCAGATAGAGGTTCGTTCTCCAGCATCCTCCTCCTCCTCTTCTACCGCTTAATGCGATCAGATATTATGAAAAGAATGAAAAAAAAGCATTAAGAACAGCAAACAAAGTTGCGATATAATATCGTCAGGGAAATAGCACGCGAGGGTGCATCAGCTGATACGGTAGCGGCAAAACGTTTGCAGATAGAGGTTCGTTCTCCCGCATCCTCCTCCTCTTCTAACAATTAATGCGATCGGATATTATGAAAAGATTGGAAAAAAAGCATTAAGAACAAACAGTAAACAAACTTGCAATATAATATCGTCAGGGAAATAGCGTGTAAATGTGCATCAGCTGATACGGAGGCGGCAAAACGTTTGCGGATAGAGGTTCGTTCTCCCATATCCTCCTCCTCTTCTACCGCTTCATGCGATCGGATATTATGAAGAGAATTGAAAAAAAGCATTAAGAACAAACAGCAAATAAACTTGCGATATAATATCGTCAGGGAAATAGCGTGCGAGGGTGCATCAGCTGATACGGAGGCGGCATAATGTTTGCTTCCTACTCCTCCTCTACCACTTAATGCGATCGTATATTATGAAGAAAATGGAAAAAATGCATTAAGAACAAACAGCAAACAAACTTGCGATATAATATCGTCAAGGAAATAGCGTGCGAGGGTGCATCAGCTGATACGGAAGCGCAAAACGTTTGCATCCTCATGCTCACCGTCACCATGCACGTCCCAGTCTATGCCTGTTGCCCACCGCATAATAGAGCGTATTAATTTGTTTACTGTACAGTAAATCTGTATATCTTTTACACTGTACACTCTTTGCATGTTAATATAAATAACTACAGGTCTTTCTGCTTTGCTATGTACTTATAAATTATGTTTTACTTATCTTATATCTTTGGCATAGTGTGTCTATGTACGGTTGTGAAACGTATCTATGCCCATTATCATTGTTTCTTATGGAAAATGACTCGTTACATTACACGAAAATTACAATACGCAGCACTTCTGAAATCCTAACTTCGTGTTATTCTAAGACCTAGGTGTAATTGTAATTGTAGTGGTTCTTTACCCTTAAAATATATGTATGTCATATCCATTGAAGAATCAAAGACTTTTGTGATGGTTATTAAGATTATTACTGTTCGATATAACGAGTTTTTTTTTTTTTTTTTTTTTAAGAGTGTGACACTGGGACAGGCAGAAACTGCCCTCATCAACAAAGGCCCGGGCACGAGAAAATACCAAGACGAAGGAAAAGAAAAAGATTAAGGGCAAGGCAGAGATGAGGTAATGTCACACAAAGGAAAACGACAGACAGAAAAAAAGTCAAAGTAAAGAGGACCCAGAGATATGGAGGACTAGGCTCTGAGATGACGATAGATCTGCTTTTTGAAGGATGAAAGGTCATAAGAATTAGGAAAGACAGAAGGAGGAAGAGAGTCCAGAGTCTGGAGGTAGATGGGAAGAAGCAGTCGCTGCACCGACCAATCCGCGAACTACAAATCTCCACACAGTACCTGTGAGATGAGGCTGCTTGGCGAGTGTTACGTGGCCTCGGCAGAGGAGGAGAGATGCAACTCGCCAACTCATCAGAGCAGCGATGGAAGTAGTAGCGATAGAAAAGCAAAAGGGAAGATACCTTACGGCGAAGAGAGAGAGAATTCAGGTTAGAAGTAAGAGAAGGATCATTAATGAGTCTGACTGCCTTAGATTCAACCCTATCAAGAAGATAAGTAAAGGAAAAAGCACCCCAGATGTGTGAGCAGTATTCTAAGCAAGGGCAGATAAGACCTTCGTAAATTTTAAGTAACTGCAATGAGGAAAAGTAATAACGAAAACGAAACAAAACCCCCAATTTTTTGGATGAAGATTTAGATATTTGGATTATGTGATTCCTCCAAGACAAGTTAGAGGCTATATGGATTCCTAATATATTGATAGAGTTAAGAGGGTAAATTTCATTAGTTTCGAAGACAATAGGGTTATCAGGAGGAGAAGAAGATAAAGATATAGACAGAAACTGTGTCTTGGAGGCATTGAATTTAACTAAATTTTGAGTGCCCCATTCAGATACTCTCTGCAAATCGGGGTTAAGAGTAGAAGAAAGAGTGATACGAGATTGATTACGAGTAACAGATGAAGGTTGTGAAGAAAAGGCAGAGGAAAAGTAAAGGGTAGAATCATCGGCAAAGGCATGAAGAAGAGAGGAAGATGGGGATTGTAGAAGATCATTGATGAAGAGAAGGAAGAGAGTAGGTGAAAGAACAGAGCCCTGTGGAACACCACTGGAAACAGAGAAAGGGCTAGATGTCGCGCCATCAACAACTACAGATATAAAACGGTCAGTAAGAAAACTGGAAATCAGAGAACAGAAAGAAGGGGTAAAGCCATAGGCAGGGAGTTTGGCCAACAGAGCCTTGTGCCAGACTCTGTCAAAAGCCTTAGAGATATCAAGGGCGATGACAAAGGATTCCCCATAGTTCCTCAGAGAAGATGACCATACATGAGTAAGATAGGATAGGAGATCACCAGTGGATCTTGCCTTGCGGAAGCCGTACTGGTGATCGGAGATAAGTGAGTTAGACTCAAGGCGTTTCAAGAAGTGAGCATTGAGCAAAGTTTCGAAAACTTTAGCAATAGAGGAGGTTAGAGCAATAGGTCGGTAGTTAGAAGGAATGGAACGGTCACCTTTCTTAGGAACAGGTTGAACTAGAGCATGCTTCCAAGATGAAGGATAGATACTGGTTGACAGAAAGAGGCGAAAAAGATGGCAAAGCACGGGAGCCAGTTCATCTGCAAACTCCTTAAGGAACCTTGCAGGGATACCATCAGGACCGGATGCCTTGTTTGTCTTTAGTGAGAGAAGAACCTTATGAACTTTGCGTGAAGAATGGATAAGGGAGGGCATAGGGTTAGAGAGGGGAAAAGACTGAGGAACAGGTGTGCTGGAATCGTTGATAGAAGAGTTGGCAGAAAAATGAGAGCCAAAGAGAGTGGCTTTGTCAGTGGGAGAGCAAGCTATAGAACCATCAGAACGAATGAGAGGGGGAAAGCTTGAGTTACAGAAGTTTTTGGAGAGGTTTTTGGCTAAGGACCAGAAGCATTTGTCAGTGGGAGAGGAGTTAAGGTCATCAACTTTCCTTCTTATAAAGGAAGCCTTAGACCTTCGAATCTGAGCTGAACAGCGATTCCTAGCTATAATAAAAGCAGAGTGAGTTAAATCGGAAGGAGAGGCTTGGTAAGATCGGTGAGCCTGATTCCTAGCCTGGATAGCCATGGAGCAGGCACGGTCAAACCAAGGTTTAGGGGGGGAGAGAGTTTTTGTAGAAGAGGGGATGTACGCCTCCATTCCCGCAGTCATGATCTCGGCAACTTTTACAGCTACCCGATCAGGGTTGCGGGACCGAAAGCAGTAGTCATCCCATGGAAAGTTAAAGAGAAAGTTACGCAAATTTTCTTATTGGGTTCGCTCGAAGTGCCAAAGGTGGCGTTGAGTAGGAGGGATTGGTGGTGGGGGAGCGAATAGGGAAGAGACAGAGATCATGGAGTGGTCAGATTTACCAAGAGGGGAAAGCACAGAATAAGAGTAGTTTGAAGGGTTAGAAGTAAAAAATAGGTCAAGAGTGTTTGCAGCATGTTCGTGACGATCAGGAACGCGAGTAGGATGTTTGATAATTTGCTCCAGATCGTGAGTAATAGAGAAAGCAAGGGCCTCGCTTCCTCCTACATCAGTGTGAGAAGAATGAAGCCACTCACTGTGGTGTACATTGAAGTCTCCAATGTAGAGAACTTCGGCATGTAGGTGAGAAGATAGCAAGGACTCATGGCACGAGGAGAGATATTCAAAGAAACACACAAACTCGGTGGAGTTTGGAAAACAGTAGCAGAAGCAAAGGACGATAGTGGTAGTGGAGAGATAGACTTTTAGCCAGAGAACATCAAAGTCAGGAGATTCAAGGTCCATGAGTCTCACAGTAGGAGTGTTAATGTTGCAGTAAGCACAGACCCCACCTTTGGAACGAAAACGAATATACAGATTATAGTGAGAGATTTGGAATGGGTCAGTGGAAGCATGCATAGACAACTGGGTTTCAGATAGGAGGAGGAGGTTAGAGAGGAAAGTGCCCAAGTGCTGTTCCACAGACGAAAGATTAGAGTTCAGCCCATGAATGTTTGAATAGTGAAGAGTGAATGAAGCAGATCTATTGGGAGGTGCAAGGTTAAGAGCAGAACCATTACTACCACCAGGCGTGTCTGCCCTCAAGCCAATGGTGGAGTCAACACGATCCCCGGAGATTCTTCGCACCCCACTATGCCGGGTACTGGGGGCCATTAGTTGTGAACCTTCCATAAATAATGACAAAATGTGAGGAAAAGGAAAGTAAAAGAGACAGATGTGCAGAATGTTGTGACTTGTCAAATGTAATGGAACAGCAAGAGATGTGTAATGAATATGCCAGAATATTCAGTGTAGATGTAAGCATGAGGAAAGAACCGTCCTGAAGGAAGACTCAACCTGGAACTGTCTGGACCAGTCCTAGTTGCATCCTAATACCTTCAGTCGTAGTCTTTCAATGGGCGGCTGGTGCCATGGCCAACCTTTGTTAATGCTTTATGCAGGCAGGGAAAGAAAATAGAGTAGCAGGTACCCTGATAGGGGGGACAATGTTGTACCCTACCAAACTGTTGATGGGGTGTATGGAGGGGACCTTTGATTGTTGATAGAGACAGGCCAAGGAGGCCAGATGAGTGGCTTCAAGAGACCACCAACCAACACACTCTCTCAGGGTGTTTGGGGAGAAATGTGAGATGTGAATGGGGGGGTGGATGGAGGAAGTCACTGGGAGAGAGATTGGGTGAGCGAATGGGGTGAATGGAAGCGATGCTAATGGGGGGTGTATAACGAGTAACAGCGACCGACCTGAGTGGAAAGAAAGTGGGGGTGCTTGGGGGGTGGAGCTGTGAGACTATAGTCTTAAAGCAGGAATTAGGTTGCTATGTGCACAGTTTTAATGGGAGGTAATGTAGACGTTGCAACATATATGAAGGGATATATTTATGTAATTGCTTCAAAAAGTCAAGGTAGTACTATCCCTCCTGCCTGGATATGGCCAAGGTGCAGTGTCAAGTGGGGGAGTACGCCCACCATATTTTCTTCGGTCCCTTAATCCGCCAGTAGGATAGTTGTTCGATTTTCGAAATTCCAAGAGATATTAACCAATAAAGGATGCAAATTTATAATTGATTTTTCTTTTCTAGCTGAAGTATTTTCATTAATTGTTCGAAAAAATACTCTAAATAGATAAATAAATGACAAAATGAAATACAAATATATGAAGGTTTCAAAACCTTTCCTGTCTGCAGAGGTAGTCTGTTGGGAAATAATAATTTAAGAAAAAATAAAAGTCAACGGCCAGAATAAAATATCCCCCTTTTATCTAGGCCCATACAGAGCACTAGAGACTAACTTTATGTTTTATTATGATAAAATAAAATTTAGAAATTTAAGTAACGATAAAGTCTGCCACTATCATTCCAGCTTGGTTATAAAGAAGGAGTGTGAACTCACAAGAAACAACAACAAAAATGTCGTGCCGCCGTTTCCTGTATTTGAAAAGGACGAGGTTGACCCAGAAACAAAGAGACAGGGGAGGGAACAGCGCACGCACGCAAAGCTCCCCACAAAAGCTAGCCATCTGAAGTCCGGAAGATAAATATTTAGACGCATTTTGGGTAGAAAAGGCAAGAGAAAGCGAGAAAAGTGAGTAATTATATACCTAACCGATCATAAGTATAGTTAAAAGGACTGAAAAAAAATATACTCCCCCTGTCTGTTGAGGTAGTCTGTTGGAGTAATAAATCAAGAAAAAAAAAAGCTAATTTGAGTTCATAGGAAGATTATATATTTTCTTGCAATGTATGATTCCTTAAGAGATTTACTGCTTGCAAGTAAAATATTATTCTTTAATTTTATTACTGAATACACCGATTTACGTTTTTTTATATTTTTTTTGTTGATAGGGCGATATAGTCTTCATAAGATAATTGTACTATTTCGAAGAGATAAAGATGTTTACGATTTTGAGAGGCTTATCTAGAGATGATTATTGTTAACTATTGCTCATTGTAGCAAAAATTATAAATATTAATGAACTAATTAAGATACTTTGAGATTTTCAGAGCGTATATGTTTTAGAAAAATATATATCTCAGTGTTATACGATCAGTCGTCCTGCACTACACAAGGACACTCTGTGACCTTTGCTCTTTTACCCCTTCTTTTCCACCCTTCTCTCCCCCGTCCAGGGCATTCTAACCTCATGAATGCTACTGTTGTTGCACACCCCCTAGCTATATCTGCTTCATTTCTCTCTCTCTCTCTCTCTCTCTCTCTCTCTCTCTCTCTCTCTCTCTCTCTCTCTCTCTCTCTCTCTCTCTCTCTCTCTCTTTCTCTCTCTCGTCCTTTGCTCTTTCCATACTAAATGATGTAATTTCTTTATGTTGACTGAGTATTTTGATTATTGAATTTTTTTTTAATATTTTTGTAAATTGCTAGATGATGAATGTGGCCTAGCTTTATTATTTTTTTTATAAGTTTTTGCATGTTAATGTTACACTGATGAGAAAGAATTTGAATTGAGTAGTAACAGAGAGTTTGTTTGTCACATATTTCAACTGCCTTTAAAGGAAATCTGAGCTACTACAGATAAACTGAGCAACAGAAAGGTTGGTGGCTATGCTGCTATATATTGTGACAACAGGAATTCGAAAAACTAAAAGAAACCGACCAAAAGAAATACCTCTAGAATGAGCATTACTGTATTATGAAATAAAATTACAGAACTTTGTTCTTGCCTCAAAATGCTATTATCACGTATTATTTACTGTTATTCTTATTTTTTTATCATAATTATTATTAGTATATTATTGCCACGGCGGTTGTTGTTGCTATCACTCCATTGTCCTTCTTGCAAAGTATTATTTTCATAAAACTATCAGTAGTACCACAATCATTAGCATTTTTATTTTGATTTCATACCCTTGTGTTACTGTAGTCACTGTTAATAAGAATATTTCTTTAGTGGCTATTTGCAGAATTTCATGATTTTTTTTTATTTATAGCATATGAATGTCATGCAGAGATATTTACCAGTTACTCAGCTACTTCATCAGTATCTTAAATACCTATCTGAACGGTGTAGACGTACTTACAACTACCACCCTATTTTCAGGCAGCCCCAATCTGCAGTTTTTGCATACCAGTCCCTTTTACCCATTGGAGAGATTGCAAGCACCTGCACATGCAGGGGATGAGCAGTATCCCCTTTGTGTGCGTACATATGGCCATTGTTTGTACCCAGAGGTGATATCTAGTCTTTCCTGAATTTGTAATAGAGAAATTAGGCCCTGTTTTCCCGCCCTAGAATCTACTCCGGGCTATTCTAATTGCAGAATTTGAGCTTGAGAGGGAGAACCACCTCCGAAAGATAGGTGTCGTGAGAGGGAAAATAGTGTCAAGACTGCCTCAAAAGTCGAATCAACTCGGGGAAGGAGGCACTAGAACAGGATATATCTGCACTCATCCAATGTTCGATGGCCACCTGACGTAGGGTTAAGGGTCATACGTTGTTACAACACAGACCTATCTCACAGCGTAGAAGTGAGGGGATGATGGAAAAAGGTGTGGGGTCATCCAAATACCTAGCAATACCCCAAAAATAGGGACTCTATATGGGGAAAAAGGGAATGTGGGAATGCAAAAGAAGTGAACAGTCTAGATGAAATAAAAAAGGATATGAAAAATTCCTAATAAAATAAAAGTAAATGACAGAGATAATTCCCAGAGAATACACAGTGAAACCATGGACTGCAAACTTGTTCTTTTTCAGCTACCAAGCCTGAGTTGTTGTTTTTTTCTAGATTTTAAGATTTAAGTTAAGAAAGCCTCGATGCATCCCCTAGAAGTAGTATATAGATATAAGAAAACAAGTTACCATAGGTTTAATATAGTGAGTATCATTGACTCAATTATGGGCATTATAAGATAATTGCCATATATAAACAGTATTTGTATCTTAATTTAGTCCTATGATAATCTTTCTTTCATTGATGAGTATTTTTAGATACAGTATTTGTCACTTTCAAATTGTGTTTTTATGTACTTGGGTACTGTAACCATTTTTAATTATTTTCTCTTTACTATTAATGTGTATTATTGAATAGTTGTCTCTTAGATAAAAGTGTTTCAATTCTCTTTACTGAAATAACAAATAGTCCTTTTGTCACTCATTAATAACTATATAATGTAATTGTGAATACTTGATTTAGAGACTTTTTATTTTGCTACCTAGTTCTTTAAATAGAATGATTGTTGTGAGAACACATTTTTCTTTTGTTAGTCTTTTTTGGAAATCACATGTTCTATCTATATTGAGTGTAGCCTTGACAATGAATCTTTTTCAGGAACCTTTAGTATGTATTAAAGACCATAGGGAAACTTTGATATGTAATACAGAGAAGCAATCCACTTGGATAATTATGTGAAACTTTGATATGTAATACAGAGAAGCAATCCACTTAAGATTATTATGCCCTATTTATGGTCTAGAATAATATGTAATAAAAAGATGATAGCCATCCTTTAAATCTTAATGCTTCACCTGAAATAGTGTATTTCAGGAATTGGCGGTGGGGAGAGACGTATAACTCGCACCCACGTGTGTCTTATGTACAAGCTAGACAGTGGCTTCTCTCTTCTTTGTATCAAGCTGGTGAAGCAATAAGCATTATCAAGGCGGTGAACGGTTAATGGCTAAACTCCATTAGCGACCCACATTTCTTATCTTCGTCTACTACAGCCAGCCTCCATAATAAACTACACATTATACATACACATATAAGTGAATACTTGATAGAAATGAATAAGTACATATACATGCACTAATGTTATACTGTTCTTTGTACCAAACTGGCATCCTTTAGGCACACCCCCACACTATAGGTTATGGGGTGTTTCCTCCTTCTCTGGAAGCCTATTAGTGGAGGCACCACCAAAAAACCACGCCCCGCCATCTTCTTGGTACAAAAGGGTTAACCCACGACCGAGCAGCATCAGTCAGTGGGCGCCTATACAGATAGCATTACGTTAAGGAGACAGGGGCATAGAGGCTTAGAGGAACCATGTAGCTTCTAAATAATTAAGTGTTAAGTATTTTCGGATATCTATTACCACCTTGCATGAGACAGCCCAGGCCTATGGATACCGGCTACAATTACACCAGTGCTATACCGCCGGATACGATACGACATATAATACCACACTGGTAGACAACAATAAAGTCAACATTTCATACAATATCTGGTGGCACACTGGTGGAACATAGCTTTACGACTTCTGTTGGGATATTCATACGATAATACATGTATGCTGCTATGTGTGTACATGTGCTTGTATATGTATGTATATTTATGTGCATATTTATATATACACCTAGTTCTTGGAATAACGTGAAGATAGGCTCTCAGAAGTTATGGGTAATGTGAAAATCGCATAATGTAATGAGTAATTTTCCATAAGAAACAATGATAATGGGCATAGATACGTTTCACAACTGTACATAGACATACTATGCCAAAGATATAAGATAAGTAAAACATATTTAATAAGTACATAACAAATAACAAAGACCTGTAGTTATTTATATTAACATGCAAATAGTGTAGAGTATAAAAGATATACAGATTTACTGTACAGTAAACAAATTAATGCACTCTATTATGTGGTGGGCAACAGGTATACACTGGGACGTGCATGGTGGCGGTGAGCACGTAACTTAAGCGGTAGAAGAGGAGGAGGAAAAGGGAGAACTAACCTCTATCTGCAGACATTTTTGCTCTCGCACGTTTTTTCCCTGACAATATTATATGGCAAGTTTGTTTGCTGTTTGTTCTTAATACTTTTTTTCCATTCTCTCCATAATATCCGATCACAGTAATCGGTAGAAGAGGAGGAGGATGCGGGAGAACGAACTTCTATCTGCAAAAGTTTTTCCTCCTCCGTATCAGCTGATGCACTCTCGCACCCTATTTCCCTGATGATATTATATCGCAAGTTTGTTTGCTGTTTTTTCCTAATGCTCTTTTTCCATTCTCTCCTTAAAATCCGATTGCATTAAGCGGTAGAAGAGGAGGAGGATGCAGAAGAACGAACCTCTATCCGCAAAAGTTTTGCCACCTCCGTATCAGCTGATGCACTCTCACACACTATTTCCCTGATGATAAGATATCGCAAGTTTGTTTGTTGCTTGTTCTTAATGCGCATCCATGTACTTTACTTAGCATTTTGTCCATTCTCTCCATAATATCCGAACGCATTAAGCGGTAGAAGAGGAGAGGAAACGGGAGAACGAACCTCTATCTTTAAAAGTTTTGCTGCCTCCGTATCAGCTGATGCACTCTCACATGCTATTTCCCTGACGATAATATATCACAAGTTTGTTTGCTGCTTGTTCTTAATGCGCATCCATGTTCTGTACTTAGCATTTTGTCCATTCTCTCCATAATATCCGAACGCATTAAGCGGTAGATGAGGAGGAGGATGCAGGAGAACGAACCTCTATCTTTAAACGTTTTGCTGCCTCCGTATCAGCTGATGAACTCTCACACGCTTTTTTCCTGACGATATACAAACCTTAACACAAACACAGTTAGAACAAGCGATATATCCACGCAGTATGCTGGGTAAAGAGACACTGAAGCACATGGCAGCATGGCGGAAAACTGCCTCCGAGGCTGTCGATTATTTACTAAAATGAATTTTTTTTTTTTCGAACTTTTATGCATGGGCGTTATTCGTGTATTTCACATTTTTATACTATTATTTTTTTAGGAGCGTTATTCCAATTTCGCAGATTTTAGAGACGCATAAAAAACTGCCCCCGAGGCTGTTGATTATTTACTAAAATTAAAAGAAAAATTTGCACTTTTTTTCATGGTCGTTATTCATGTATTTCGCATTTTTATGCTATTTTTTAGGAGCGTTATACCAATTTCGCAGATTTTAGACGCGTAAAAAACGAACTGAGTATATATATATATATATATATATATATATATATATATATATATATATATATATATATATATATATATATATATATATATATATATATATATATATATATATATATATATATATATACTCCCCAAAATGAACGAGTTAGGTTTCAGAAGTCGGTACATAAGTTATGTTTAGGCATAAAAGCAATGTACAGTACATACATATGCAGTACTGAGGCTAAGGACACTTAACTACTACATAAAACATAAAGCATACAGTAATAATGAATTTTTATACAGTAATAATAATGTAATAATACAGTACAGTACATTAATACATACATTAATACATGGGTAGATAATGGGTAGGTTATTGCTTGTTTCTGTGAATGTTAGTAAGTCAGCTATTTGTAAGTAGGGGAGCTTCAGTACTTATGCAGAAGCTCCCCTACTTATGAACAGCTGAGTTACAAATATTCACAGATACCAGCAAATACCCACCCATTATCTACTCATGTATTATGTATGCATTACTGTACTGCACTATATTATTACATTATTATTACTACACTAAAATTCATCAATATTGCATACTTTATGCTTTATGTAGTAGGTAAGAAGCATCCGAGAGGACTGTAATTATTACACAAGGTTCCAGGACCCACTGTTCCAGATATCCATGAAGAGAGTGATAGAGAGATCTTTTTCCAAAGAAGAAGCCCAGGAAGTTCCACGTCAAAAAAGGTCCAAATATCTTTTTCCGAAAAAGTGTCTTCGGCAAAAGACTGTCCTGTACTTGCTATGCCTTGGTGCTTTTCCAAGGTTTGATAAAATTTTAATGGCTAAAGAAACTTTTCTGGAAAAGTGTCTTCTGCTCGTATTCCATGGCAAAAGGTACATTTCTGGAAAAGAGCTATTAACTCTTTGGGAGAAGAATTTCTCTATCTCTCTCTTCAATAGGGATATCTAAACAATGGGTCCTAGAATCTTGTGAAATAATGGCAGTCCTCTCTGGTACCTAACAAACATATATTCAGTAGCGTACTTACAGAATAACATCTTATGAACATATTAAATTCTTTATGCTTTGTGTACTATTTAAGTGCCTTTAGCCTAAGTACTTTGGTGTACTGCATATGTATGAATTGCAAAATAGTAATTTTTTTACCCTAAGCACAACTTACGAACAATTCTACTTACAAACAGACTTCTGGTACATAACTTGTTTGTAAGTTGGGAGTGTCTATATATGTCAACTTTAATAAGATGATGTAAAAGACTGATGTGAAAGTACTTGCTCGATCTGGCCGGATTATGAAAAGCAGACTTTGCATGATTTACTAATTCAGTCAGTATGGTGGCATAATTCTGTAACTTTCGACATGAATTTGAGACCCCTGATGGTCTTAAAAGTTTTCATGAATAATAGTGAGAAAATATATATATATATATATATATATATATATATATATATATATATATATATATATATATATATATATATATATATATATATATACTGATCCCCCACTGTATCGCGCTTCTTGGTTCGCGTTTTCACTGTATCGCGGATTCATTTTGGGGAAAAAAAAAAAGAAAGAAAGAAAAAAAAATTAAAGATTATTGTGACACAAGGAAGGGCAAAAAAAAAATGATAAAATAAAACAGACTTTATCATGTTGTAAAGAGAAACAGAGATGGAGAGTGTAATGACCTGTCAGATGTGAAGGGATTATAAAAGATGTGTAATGTATATTGTGACAGAGTGTTTCGCTCAAAGTCACCAGAGGCTGTTAGATGCCTTATTAAATAAATTAGTAACATAACTGTTATTTTCTAACTAAAAAAATAATTCCCTTTAACATAACTGTTATTTTCTAACTAAAAAAATTAATTCCCACTTCTTGACTTTCGCAGATTATGATTATTTGCAATTTGTATTTTAGCTTATAGCTAATTCTAAATATACCTTATTTACTCTTCTTGTACATGTAGAAGTATAGCCCCGATATAAAGGCTGCTCCTATTTTTCTGTCTGCTACGAGCCAAGAAAATTATGAGATATAAAAAAAAACCAGTAACCTAACTTTTCATTATTATTCTCGTTTTATTTTATTTGCTTCCACTTGTTGCACCTAAAAATACTGTCTCTCCCTTGCATCTCTGCTATAATTGCCTGCCAGGGACCACCACTAAAATAGTCCTTAAAATGATATCAGAGCCAATTACTGCTCTAGAAATGTATCCTACAGATGAACTCACCAGGAGGAACAAGGAGACGCTCTTTTTTTGGCGCCGAGACTGCCCGGAGCCAACATCTCGCCTGGGCAGTCTAAGTTTATTTCAAATCTTAATTACGTGGCATCTTCACAGGAATTCATCTAGCACAACAAGGTGAGGGATAGTGTATGGTAAAGCTCGTGGGTCAAGCAAATTGGTTTATTTTCGAGAATTAGTTACATTCGTTACTGGATAAATCTTATGGATTTTTATTCTCTGATTTCCTTCCAAGTCACACGAAATTTTGTAGATTACCAAACTGGAATCTCACATGCCAAAGTTAATTCCTTAACCTGTAAATTACAGCTGATATACATTGCTGAGAAGTTTCTTTTCACTGAATGTGATAAACGAAAATCTCATCCTCTGAAGACTGGTTATGAGCCCGTAAAAATCTATCTCTCTTCCTAATAAATTCTAATTTCATTTCACCCCTTTCTATCATCGTAAATAAAGTGTTTTACGTCAAAAACTCGTCAATAAAGCTATTTGCTAAACAAAATGCAAATATTCAAAAGGTAATTTTTCCCAGTTGGCTTTGCAAATATTTCTTGTTAACCACAATTTAATGAATGCATACCGTATTTATCTTGCTAATTCTTCATATGTTGGGGATAAAGTGTTTTGAGTTATAAGTTGCAAATACCTCAAAAGGTGGTTTTGCACCCTTTTTTTTCATTGCAAAGTTCTTGATAACTAAAAGTGAATGAATACTGTATTTATCTCGTAGGTTCTTCCTTTATCCTAAATAGAGTGTTACCATATTAATTGTTAATCAGTAATAAGCATTGCAACTTTTGTGGTTTCCCACAATTTAAGGAATACATACAGTACTGTATTTGTCTTGCTTATTCTTCATTTATTGTGAATATATTGTTTTCTTAAAACCAGTAAAGAATTAATGGTTTTGCATGCTATTATGGTAGCATAAATATTTCTGGTTAGCTGTGAATAACCAATATATATTCATCCAGTAGAATGACATTGGAAACTCATTATATGTGTGCTCATGCTTTCAGTTTCCCATTATAAACAGTGTGTCATTTCTGTTTCTGAAATTGCAGTGTCCTGTATTCTACTCTGCCTGTGTGACAGAGGTAATCATCGAGTTGAGGCCAAAGTCTTGGCATACGTCCGTGGTGCCGGGAAACGAAATCATACTCACCACCTCCAGGATTCGAGGCAGCATTTCATAAAATTTCATTTGAGAAATTTAATTCAATTCTTTTAATGTCATTGCATTTCCAAAATTAAAAGAAAGTTGAATTCTGAGTTTCATTTAACCGACTAATGGTAATAGAGATGGGGTGTTCAAGTACAAATATCTGTCCTGTCTGTTTGTGAGCTCTTAACCGAGCTCGGTACTTTGAGTCCCCTTAGTAAAACAGAATCTTAAAAACACTCTAGCATCCTAAACCCCCACAAGTTTGGCGCCCGAACAGGGACCCGAACAGACAGACTGATTTTATAAATTTATTTTTATTTTGCTTTTTAACATTGCACATGAAACCCGATTACCATTGGCTCGATTATTGAAATGAATGAATCTTAGGCTGCACACGAAAATTTTCGCGCTAGAGACGTTGCAGATAAGAAATTTTTTTGTTTTCAATATTAATTATGGTAACTAATATTTTCTTGTTTCCCGTGTGGTAAACAATCTATCAGGAAATCTACATGAGATTATGTGGTAACAGACTTAAGAAATTTTGCATGACGAGAAGACGTGTTATTTAAAATTTCATTTATTTGCGTGATAAGATTGAGTTTTAAAGCATTCGTGTTTTATATATCCATTAAAGGGTGATACTTGTTAGGAATTGTTTATATTTCCTTAGGATTTAGGAATTGGGAGAGAGCATATTAAGTATTTTTGCTTATAATTGTGTTTTATATTCAAGCATTGACTGCTCATAGATTGGAAGAAAAACTTTGGTGTCATTTACCAAGCCTAGGCTAAGCCTTTCATGTGTCTGAGTTGTCACTTGAAAATAAATTTTCTCATTACTAGTAGAAATGTGTAATCTGGCTGCCTAGTAAGCTGTTAGCTTATCGTTGGTGTATTTTTCATAGGATCTGTGCCCTTTTGGTAACACTCCAGACTTTTACTTACGACATTTTATTTGTGGGTACTGCCATATACGCGCTCATACGCAGGCACGACCGCGATACTGTACTTGTTCGTATTACTTACGACATTTTATTTGTGGGTACTGCCATATACGCGCTCATACACAGGCACGACCGCGATACTGTACTTGTTCGTATTACTTACGACATTTTATTTGTGGGTACTGCCATATATGCGCTCATACGCAAGCACGACCGCTATACTGTACTTGTTTGTACTCTCAGGCACTGGGTGCTAGTCGGTAAAATTCGTTGTTACTCATTCCTTTCATTTGCACCATAACTGCAGGTACTGCCATGTATTGCTGTTAAGCAGGCACGACTGCCATTCTGTATTACCAGTGTTTCATGCACTGTTTTGCAACATTTTGTTGCTGTTGCACGTGATTGT
>JAXCGZ010014337.1:10000-15000 GCA_037179515.1 Halocaridina rubra | reverse complement strand
ATAGTGTAACGACTGGTGCTGATATTATGACCTATTGATATTTAGAGCAAACACAGCCTTACTGACGCCAGTAGCACTCAAGAGTTACTTACAGGAATAAAATAATTTGGAATTTGATTATAGTAATAGTAAGAATTGAAGGAGATATGATACATTTCTATTAACAAGAGAATCATTGCCATTTACAGTAATAGGAAGATTTGGAATTACTTACAGGAATATAAGAACTTGGAATTTATTATTGAAAAAGGAATTGAAAAAAGATATGATATATTAACATTAATTAGAGGGAAATTCACATAACAACAATGGAACTTGAAAATAAGTAAAGGATTAAGAGACCTTGGAATTACTTGGAATTGAAGGGAGAAACAGGGTCAATATCAGCAATAGGATGACCTGGAAGTACTAACAGAAATAACTTGAAATTGATTACAGTGATAATAAATAATGGTAGCAAAAGATGATGACATCAAAACAGGAATAACAGGAAATAAAATCAATAAAACAGCATTCAACACATGTCAACAAAGAAGTGTATGGAACATTAGATGTATGGTGTCTATGTTGAAACAGAATACTCAGAGCTGGGTCTTGATAGGGACAAATATGTCCCTTCCAATAGCTCTCTGGCAGTGGCAATATGATCATCTAAAATATGCTGTATGTTTTGTTTTGCTGGAACACTCAGCTATAGTCAGTGTATCCATACTGCGAAACCAGAGGACATCGTAAATATCTATACAACAGAACATAAGGCCTAGAGAATCCAGGATTTTGCGCTTATCCCGTAAGGTATGTAGAGACCACAGAGACTGCAACAGGTCAGGAAACGGCAGTCCGCGACTCTCCTATTCAGTGAGATGCAATTTGCAACAAGTTTTACACTGGCTCCAGAAAAAAAGTAAAAAAATCTCGTTACTGAAGCAAGTCTGGCTAGAGAAGATGATCTTAAATAGCAATTGGTATCACATATTGACATGAATCTCCACATTTTCAACATCCCAAGAAGGTGAGATTCTCTACTAAGATAAATGATGGCATATTTTGTAAAAATATAGCAATGCATTGATGCTTGGCCTTAATTTCTAACCATTTAACACAGAAACAATGCTATGAAGACTTGAAGTAATTTACAAATTCATTCTGAACAGATAAAAATATCATACTTATTTACAGAATATTCTCAAGCCTTTTAGAGGAAATTAAAATGTGTTTTGTAAGTTGATGATTTAGCAAATTTGGCCTTTCAAAGTGAGATAATATTCTCTTACTCTGTTTCTTGTTCTCACGTATATTAGCAACCCAAATGACTGTCAAGTCTGATATTTCATTACCAGCCTAATTACATACACAATCCTTTCAAGTACTGACCATGCTAGATCAATTAACTTCTGTAATCAGAAATGATGCTCAGACTGTCCTAGTTTATATAAAAAATAAAACTCTTTTATCTCGGTACTTCCATTAAGGATATGTACATCTCATTCATGGCCATTTTTATGCGCTTTCTCCTGCTTATTAGGCATTCAATTTTTCTAGTTCTTTAAGTACTCTATTCTTTCCAGTATTACCTTGGTCTTTCTTTTTCCCTTGGTTAATTCTATGTGAAGCTAGAGCACCTTCAACTCGTCAAGATAACATTCACAACCATTCTTTCCATCTGCCCAAACCACCTCAACAATTTCCAATAGGTCATTACGGCTTCTACACAATCTACATTATACAAAACACCTCTCTGTATTCTCCTTGTTATATCCTCTACCTATCACTTCACTCTTCAGGCGTGCAAAGAGAAAAATCTCCAACACAAAAGTTATTCAGGAGTCTCCTCAATCACCCTTACCATTAAGCTAAGGAGGTTTATCTCTCTGTCACTCTTCTAAGCACCTTTTTGTCACTAATGCATGCCACGTAACTCTAGTCAAACATTCAAGAATCCATTCACTTCAATAACGTTGAACAAAAAAATCTAATAGGCAAAAATAAAGCTCATTAGCACTCTCCTCAATCACCTCTACCATTAAAAAATGGGAGAGTTCTTTCTCTTTGACACTTTTCTGGTTACTTTTCACCACTAAGAAATGCATCTGACACTTTGGCCAACCATTCAAATATCCAATCGCCACCAAAAACGACAACAGAATTCTACTCTTTCACACTTACCATTAAAATAAACGAGATTTCTTCCTGTCTGCCTAACTTCTGGCACCTTTCCATGGCAAATACATGCATTGCACACTCTGGTTAAGCATTCAACAATCTCTTCACATCTACTATGATACATTTCACGAGTGATTCATTCTTTACTTGGAGTCTTCTTTTTTTCTTTTAAAGTGTACGTGTGAGTATAACCTTTCTCTTCACAATTATCCACAAGTTAGAAAAAAATAAATTGAGAGACTACAATTGCCTCCCTTCTCAACATATATAAAAATGTGATCTAAAAGGTTAGTGTAAATGTCAGTAACAAATATATTATACAGTTAAAATGTCAACATTTTGTCTTGCATAAGGTTCTTCCCATGAATATACAACACACAAGAGACAGAAAAGACTTGATGATTACTGATACTCTTAAAAACAAGATAAAAAGAAAGAGAAAGGAAGAACAATAAAGATATAAAAGAGAAAGGAAGCAGTGGAAGACGAGGAGAAAAGAATCTGATGAAGAAGGTAAAAATAAAAAAAGAAGAAATAAAGATATGAGAGACAAGGAAGTACTGGAAGATGAGAAGAATAGAATCTTTAAAAACAAGCTAAAAAGAAAGAGGAGGGAAGAACAGTAAGGATATGAAATAGAGAAAAAAGGGAAGTAATGGAAAAAAGAAGAAAAAAAAAAGAAATACAGAATAAAGAGAAGTAAGCTTCCGGGAACTACAGACTTGAAATTAATTTCCTCCATTTATATATTTAAAAAGAGATTGATATAAACACAAATATTAAAAAGTTTAAGACTAACTCAAGGAAAGGCAAAGTGATGAGAATTGCAACATTGGCCCATACTCAACCTGTTCCCAATCGCCACGAACATGCAGCTAACACTCTTAACCTATTTTTTACTTCTACTCTGTCAACCACTCATATTCTGTGTTTTCCCCTATTGGTAAATATAACCAATCTCTGATCTCAGTCTCTCCCATTTTCACTTCCCCTCCATCAGTTCCTCCTACTCAGCATCGCCTTTAGCATTTTGAGTGCATCCAACGTTCTCTTTGACTTCTCATGGGATAACCACTGCTTTCGGACCCGCAACCCTGATCAGGTAGCCCTACAAGTTGCCAACATCATTACCATGGGAATTGAGGCGTTTATCCCCTCCTCTTTGAAAATTCCCCCCCCCCAATCCTTGGTTTGACTGTGCATGCTCCATGGCTATTCAGCCCAGGGATTGGGTAAGCCAGTCGTACTAAGCCTCTTATTTTGATTTAACTCGCTCTGCTTTTATTACAGCTGGGAATTGCTGTATTGCTCATATTCAGTTGCCTAAAGTTTCCCTTTTAAGAAGAAAAGTTGGTGAACTTACCTCCTCACCCAGTGATAAATTTTTCTGGTTCTTAGAAAAATACTCTCCAAGAACTTCAGTAACTCAAACTTTCCCCTTCTCATTTGTTCTGATAGTTCTTTACTAACCCACCTGTTCCTCATACTCTAACACTACGCCCACTCTTATTCTTTCTTCATGCAAAGTACGTAAGGTTCTTTGCTTTCTAAAGATGAATAAGACATCCAGACCCGACGGTATCCCTGCAAGGTTCCTCAAGGAGTTTGCAGAATAACTGGCTCCCATACATTGTCGTCTTTTTCGCCTCATTCTCCCAATCAACATATATAATTCACCTTGAAATCAAGGTCTAGTTCAACCTGGCCTAAGAAGGGTAACCGATATATTGCTTCCAACTACCGACCTATTGCCCTAACCTCTGCTATCTCTAATGTATTCGAAACTTTGTTCAGTCCTCACTTTTTGAAACGTCTTGAATCTAACTCCCTAATCTCTGACCACCAGTGCGGCTTCTACAAGACAAGATCCACTGGTGACCTCCTGTCCTCTCTTACTCAGGTACGGTCATCATCTCTAAGGAACAATGGGGAATCCTTTGTCATCGCCCTTGGTATCTCTGAGGCTTTTGACAAAGTTCTGTTGTCCAAACTTTTTGTTCATGGCTTTAATCCTTCTCTCTGTCTTAATTTCTAGTTTTCTTTGTGGCAGTTTTATATCTGTGGTTGTTGACAGAGCAACATCTAGCCCATTCCCTGTTACCAGTGGTGCTTCACAGGGTTCTGTTCTTTCACCTACTCTGTTCCTTCTATTCATCAACAATATTCTATAGTTCCCATCTTCCTCTCTTCTCCACGCCTTTGCCGATGATTCTGCCCTTCATTTTTCTCTGCCTTTCTCTATGCAACCTTTATCTGCTACTTGAAATCTGTCAAGTATCACTCTTTTTTCTCCTCTAAATTCCGATTTGCAGAAGACATCTGAGTGGGGCACCCAAAAATTCAGTTAAATTTTAATGCCTCCAAGACACAGTTTCTGGCTATCTCTTTATCCTCTTCTACCCCTGATAGACCTATTGTCTTTAAACTAACGAAATCTACCATTCTAATTCTATTAACATATTAGGAATCCAGATAGCCTCTAACTTGCCTTGGAAGTGTCACATAATCAAATTTTCCAATTCTGTATCCAAAAAGTTGGGCGTTCCATTTCGTTTTTGTCATTACTTTTATTCTTATTAATTACTTAAAATCTAAAAAGGTCGTATCCATCCCAGTTTGGAATACTCTTTGCACAACTGGGGACTTCTTCTTATAATTAGCGCCTTGACAGGGTTGAATCTAAGGCAATCAGACTCATCAATGACTCTTCTCTTAAATTTAATCTGGATTCTCTATCTCCTCACCAAAAGGTATCATCCATTGTTCTTTTCTAACGCTAGAACTTCCATCGCTGCTCTGTTGAGTTGACGAGTAGCATCCCTCCTCTACTACCGAGG